>JABCPU010000484.1:0-48329 GCA_016800925.1 Suillus spraguei | reverse complement strand
GTATTTCAGGCTCCGAAATAATCTATTCTGGATTATTTTGCCTGTAAATGTTTGAACTGTAGAGGCTGATACAACGGTCAAAAAAAGGGATTGATTGAGAATATCATAGTAGCGCCAAAGAACTAGCCATTTACTGTGGGACACATACATTTACAAATAAATTGTCATTGTGAATGAGTGTTTGGGTCCTGATTTTCTGACCTTGCGGAGCAGGGTGATGGTCACACAATATTTGAACCCACTTATATAGTTTTGTAAATCAAATATAAATGAGGGAATATTATATTGCTCAACAAATGGTTCCTAATTACACTATCATACCTCGCCGGCCATGATGGCACAAAGTCATGGCCTTGTCATAAACTCTCATAGGAATCTACATTAGGTTACAAGTGCTAATGGTGCTTTCCATGATAAAGTCTTATATCACTTGGTAGTTCAAAACATAAATTAAGGAATATGGTATGAGTCAACAAGTGTGACTAAATGATGCTATTGCTAGTGTTGTGGGCAGAAGTCTGCCATTCCTGCCAGCCGGTTTGGCAGAACCGGTTCTGCCAGTTCTGCCAAGCAGGTGGGCTGGCAGAATCCGGCAGAATGTCAAACTGCAGCTAACAATATCCCGATAACTTCCTCACCTTATATAGCCATAGTAACCAGCTTTCTCCATCAATTCAGAGCAATTGCACTTCCTTACTTGTAGAGTAGAAAAAAATCAGTTGTACAGCCTGTACTATGTTATCGCAGACAATCATTTATGCGATTACACAATGCCTCCTGCCGCTGTACTTGCTGGGCGCTCTGTCCCATCCTTTATAACTGACACAAGGCCAAACTACTCATCAATGACCTCAAAGCATATAACTTGTGCCGCACGCCATTTGCAGGTGGACACACTGATGGATTAGCATGGTGGGAATGCCTTGCCATCAGCGCTGACAGACATCCTCTAAAGGCACTTGCAATCGCCCTCCTATCCATCATTCCCCATGCCGCTGATGTTGAACAACTCTTTTCGGACATGGGTAGCACTCAGTCTCTGAAGCGCTGCAATCTCTCGGTAGACACATTTGAAGCACTGGCAAAGATTCGAGCGAATCTTCATTACCATACTCACTGGAAGGCTGTGGTTAATGGAAAGCCAACTCGTCGACATCATGCGCACATGCATACTGGTGCCCAGCCAGGAATTAATGTCGAAATAACTGCTGATCTAGAAGCCAATTTTGCATGGGCACCACCGCTTGCACCTCAGACTCAGAACATCGATGATGATCTTGCAGGTCCTGAATCAATATCACTCAATGAGATTGATGCAGCATTTGCCCTGCTGGAACATGAAAAAGAATCCATGGAATGAGTACTGATTGACGGATTGGATGAAGTGTTGCAAGGTCAGGTTTACGATTTTGCGGAGTTGGAGTGTGTTGACCAAGGTCTTCTACCAAAATCTGTTGATGATGAGATCACAGTAGTTGATCATAGCGCAAAAGTGTTACAGTCGTACGTGCCCCTATTCATTCTCTCTTTGTATTCTTACTTGCATATCATGTCACATGACTCTGACTCATATGCTCAACGCATCTGTACTATAGTTGCCTTCCTTATTTGGATACGCACTTACATTCTCACGTCTTTCTTGGTTTGTGCGCACATATTGGTCTATTTAAGCACGTTGTACTTGTAGTAGATTCTTTACTTTAATCTTACTGGGTTTTACCTGGAATCTCCTTCGCTTAGGTCTCCAACCTAAGTCGTCTTGAATCGTCTCTAAGTCTAAGCACTCCTTAGTCTTAGTCCCTATTCTCGAAGAACCTCTTAGACTTGTCTTTGAGGCCGAACCCTTGATCATACTTGGAACACGTTCCTTGTACTTTCACCTTGTCCTCTTTTGGACATTGTAAGAACTTCCCAGCAGACCGTCTGTGTCTTTTCACTGTCGCTGGTGATGCCACCCCAGTCGTAACAAAAAGACGACGAACGGTGGGATGTGGACACGCTGATGCTTTTTGTTACAATAGTACGTGCCCCTATTCATTCTCCCTTTGTTTCTTTACTTGTATAACGTGTCACATGACTTTGCCTTATATGCTCAATGCATCTGTACAACACATGCCTTCCTTATTAGGATACGCAGTTACATTCTCACGGTTACTTGGTCTGTGTGCACATATTGGCCTATTTAAGCACAGTGTACTTGTAGTAAATTCCTTACTTTAATCTTACTGGGTTTTACCTGGAATCTCCTTCGCTTAGGTCTCCAACCTAAGTCGTCTTGAATCGTCTCTAAGTCTAAGCACTCCTTAGCCTTAGCCTCTATTCTCGCAGAACCTCTTAGACTTGTCTTTGAGGCCGAACCCTTGATCGTACTTGGAACGCATTCCTCGTACTTTCACCTTGTCCACTTCTGGACATTGTAAGAACTCCCAGCAGACCGTCTGTGTCTTTTCACTGTCGCTGGTGATGCCACCCCAGTTCGTAACACTTTTCTGATGGTGTTTCTTAGTGATGCTTACCATACATCTATAAAGTATGGGAGAAAGGTGGGAAACTGGCTTGCTAGCTCACATGGCTTTCGCTTAGGAACGCTTAGCTCGGCTAAACCTTTATTTGGAAATATCGCGTGGTTTTTTCGAGTGCCGATTCAATACACTGTTCTCCCATTGTATGATTGCATGGTTTTGTCACGTGCAGCGCCACATGGGTTAAAAATTTGCCACGGGTTGTCTGAAGCTGAGTAAAATGCAATTATGGGTTCCACAAGTTGTCTGAAGCTGGGGGGGAAACCAAATTATTAGGATGGAGCTGAGGCCAGGGAGCCAAAAGGGAGAGTGAAGCCAAAAGTGAAGCCAAAAAGGAGTGCAAAGGAGCAGAAAGCAAAAAAGGAGGGCAAGCAAAAAATGAGTGCAATTGCAGAAGATGGCTGATAGGAAAAAACAGAAGGAACTCATCAGGGGCTGGAAGGAGTGGTGACACCATGGTCAAGTCATCAGGAACAGGTTGATACCTATGACAAGCTACTCCATCAGGTACCAATACCAGGTTGGAAGTTGCCAGCAGGCTGGAAGTGTCCTCCCCTACCCTCAGGAAACATCTTCTGATAGATTTCTCTTAGATTGATTATAATTTTGGCTATCAAAGAATCTAAACTTTGTCATTTGAAAAATCATTTTATTTGTGTCAAAAGCTGCTATGATCATTAGGATGGAGAGATGGGGGGACAGAAGAGCATGGGGAGGAGAGAATGAAGGCATGGGAGACAGGAGGTGGGAGACAGGAGACAGGAGATGGGAGATGGGAGATGGGAGATGGGAGATGGGAGATGGGAGATGGGAGATGGGAGATGGGAGATGGGAGATGGGAGATGGGAGATGGGAGATGGGAGATGGGAGATGGGAGATGGGAGATGGGAGATGGGAGATGGGAGATGGGAGATGGGAGATGGGAGACAGGATGGGAGACAGGAGATGGGAGACACAAGATGGGAGATGGGAGACACAAGATGGGAGACGGGAGATCAGGAGACACAAGATGGGAGACAGCAGACTGGTAAGAGGAAATGAGAGACAGGAGACCAGTAACAGGAGATGGGAGATGGGAGATGGGAGATGGGAGATGGGACACTTGCATGATTTTGTCATGTGACAACTTAATACTGTTGCCCCCTATTAAAACTTGACACAAAAGATTTATTCAAGTTAATAGTTTGCAGTAAATAATAATAATAAAATCAAAATCAAATGTAATGACATGAGGATGAGATGGGCAATAAACTCACAAAGATGGTGATGTGGTACTTTTACTTCTCTCAAAATATTGGTTAAAGTTATAATTTATTTCAAGACCTGTTATGATTATTAAAGATAATTATTAGGATGAAGCCAAGGCCAGGAAGGCAAAAGCCAGAACAGAATTATTAGGATGAAGCCTTAGCCAGGGAGCAAAAGGAGTGCGAAGCACTCCTTTTGCTTCCTGTGCCGAAGGCACAACGAGTGGTGGACTCGTTGTCATATACATAGCTTTGTAGCACTTTGAGAATTCTGCCAGGTGGCAGAAATGGCGATTCTGCCACTTCTGCCGGCACAACCGGCACAATTAGTCGCAAACAATTCTGCCCCCAGCACTAGCTATTGCACATTGATCGCTGCAGCGGTGCAACATCATGATCTTGTCACAAACTCCTCATGGTAAAATGTATTTTCAGACATCCATGGCTACCGATCACTCATATTTTTCGCCGTATACATAGGTATATTCAGCAGGAGCAGAATTATATCATCCTATATTTCTCACGGCTACCATATCACGGACTCATCAATTCACTGATGGCCACACGCCCGGATCTTCTTTTCTGTATGTCTTCTCTCAATGCTGTTTCGATCTAGTGATGACATTGTTTTGCTGTATATTAATCATGGATTCTAGCTGTGCAAACCAATGCCCTATCATAACCGCGCCAACTCCACGATGCAGATAGAAGATTCTGCACTCATCATTGTTGACAACCTTATGATGCAAGAGCTCGATAACAGAGCCAGGGAGCGAGAAGGTGCTCAGATAGCCCGAGGACGAGGAGTGTGGATGGTAGATATTTGCTCGCACATGGGTAGAACTTGCTTCGTGTGGATCTCCCTATTTTTGACGGTTTGTTTTTGGTTTGGGCTCTATAGGCCGACGTGGCATGTCGGTACAATATTAGCCTTCCATCTTTTCGGTATTCAAATTTCTGCCCGTGCAAATGTTTCACAGCCAACACTACCCTTGGATTGATTCTCTCTTCGGTCAATCGAGCAGTAACAGACATCATTGATGCTCAATCTTATTTTTGTGATCCAAACACTGTGTGGTGCGGTATATATCCATCGTCATATGCATATGTCCAGCAAGTTGGTCTCTGACCTGCACCCCCATTCTCTACCAACATGACCGTGGTCTCAAATGATCCCGCTTGGTGGCCTTCCATTAATGCATATCGTGTTCTCAGTTATTTTACAGGTTCGTAGAGTGTAGTCACATGTTGAAGCCGATGTCTCAACCTAACTTGGCTGCGGTTTCGCAGTTGCTACCTTTGTTGGAGTGACGTATGATTGGAGTGAGTATGAGAATATTAAAGGACTGCTAATATCTTACAAGTATTTTCTTCAGCACTTACATTTGGACAAGAGGTATGTCAATGCTATGATCGGAACAGCTATGTTGCTGAGAATGGTCTATAGGTGGAGTTGATCTGGGTGAGTAGAGTCTCATGTCAGAGGAACATGCGTAATGATGCACTTAATCCTAGAGACAACGTTGGTCCCTAATGACAGTTATGTATCTCGGTGTATGTAACTTGATTGTCGCACTTACCACGTTATGCTGACTTGGAAGTATCCTAGGTACGCTACCTTGGAATTTTATATGCTGTGTACGTTCGGAAGGCTAAACAATCGGTGTTGTGCTAATCGTCTATCTCTCATGATTAGCCTGAACATGCTGAGTATGTCTCAGTACATTCGTTGTCTTTACTTCTTCTGACCAACGGCATACAGCCAATGTTACGACCGTCTCGCTGACAGATACAGTAAGTCTTCTACACAGATGTCCACTATTGCCTCCATTTAATCACGGTACCCTTCAGGAGTAGGTGTAGTTCTTTACTAACTCTTGGTTCACTAATGACTGCCACACTATACTCTACAGATGTGAGTTTATTTGGAGCGTGTGCTACCTGGGGCTAGTTACTGACTGAATTTGTCAGGCGTTATTATGTACACCGTATGGGATTATATCGGTGTTGTGGTATTTGCTATGCTGTGGGGTGAGCTTGGTACTTGCGAGACTTCGGTGATATTGACTTGACTGCAAGTCATCATCATCACTCGGTTACATGCCATGTATCAGCGATCCAGAAAGATCCTGATATTTCTTATTGTCACCTTCCTGGCTGTCACCATTTTTGACGTAGTGGTCACCATAGTGACAATGAGGGATGCTTCAGGGGGTACGCTCAATTGCAATTATTGATGTGATAAAAAATATGCATCTCAATGATAAATACCAGGGGAACTCATTCTCTCCGGCACCTATCAGTGCTTTTTCGTCCCTGCGGAAGATATTATACTTCTATCTCCCCTTACTTGGATACTCGGGACCGTGTGGGAGGTCCTTGCGATGTGCCTCGCAGTTTGGATTGCGGTAAAACACTTTCGTGAACTGCGACGACATTCGACAGGGGGGATACTCGGGGACTGTTTCATGGTATTGATGAAAACTCACCTGCTTTACTTTGCAAGGTGAGTTCATATTGTGATTATTATTCCCTTTTTTCCGCTGAATGATTGAATGTGGTAGCTCCGTTGCTGTTTCTTGCTTTCAGTTCATTGTTTATTTCGCTCCAATACCGGTATCTCAATCTTTCACTTACCTCTGCATACGACCACGGTTCATCATTTCTATAGGATGCTTATTACACGATTTGTGTCGGCGTGCTTCATTTTTTGGAAGTCATACAGATGTCCGTGCTAGGATCCCGCCTGATCCTTAGTGTTCGAGAATACCACGCTAAGCTCGTAGTCGAATCCGATGCAGCAAGTGGCATGACCTCCATTGCTTTCCAGGAGCGCGTGCATATATCGACTGGCAGTAGTGTGTAATGCTCGGTGGAGTTGACAGTTGTCTACTGCTCTGTAAGGAGCAGGGGAATTTGCTCTTATTTATTCTTACTTTCGCATGGTAGCCGCATTCATGCAAGTTATTTGGTGTTTTTGAAGTAATTTTTTGAAATAGACATAGGACTGGGGAATGTTTTTGTCGTTGTATTTAGTTAAATGATCTGCTATGCGTCCTAAGAATGTTTAAACTGATACCCTTGATATGGTGCAATTACCTCTGTCAGCTCCACGCAAGAAAACGGCAGTACCGATTTCTGTAAAGTTTAAAGGACCCGTTGTACTTCATGACTATCCTGGCCTTCGGGGAGTCGAACTGTTGAAGCCGACAGCATGACATTACTCTTGGATACGACATCCAGTCCCACTGCGTTATGCGGCATGTGCACACATGAAATGTAACCTGATTGACTGGATGGCTTCTTCAACGTGTTACATCTGGCGAACGTAGGAAGAGTCTGATCCCTAAAGATATGATTACAATTAATCCATTTGTCAAGATAGGTTGTATTGCTTAACTTATACCGGATTGCTCAGTGCTCTGTTGATACTAATATGCATTAATTGACCCATCACATTGCACAAACTTCAGTCATTTGGTGCTCTATCTGCATCACCACTGACCAAAGGGGTTTCGATTCATCCTGCTCGACGAACAAGTGCATTGTTTTTTCCTGATGTCAAGACGCAACTTATTTATGTAATCCGATGATATCCCTGATAAACGTGATCAGCACGGCCTGCAGTTTGCGATCATGAATATCAATGTCGTTTCGCATTACTTTCAAACGCCACCATTCATTCGTTACGGCACGAGTCCGTGCCCGGGTTGTCGTAATGCTTGTAAGCCAGAAAACATCTCACCATCGTGCCCTTTGAGGGGTGATACACTAGTACTCAGGACCTCACCGAAATGTCCAGACGAAGTCCAAATGAGTCCACGAGGTCGGATCCACCGCGTATTACATGTCGTCAACTCTTCCATCAGTTTATTCATCCCCGCGGGATACCAGCATAGCGGAGCTTATAACATCGAGCCTGCAGGACAACAAGTGTCTTCCACGATGCTTCCTATTCTGCTGCTACCTCTGCTTGCTGTGGCGCAGAGCACAGCGAGTCTTGCATATACCCTGCCTATGGAAAATGCCCAAGCGGGTTTACTGTTGTTTGACAAGAACTTCGGCAGGCATCAGTCGCGTACATGGCTCAAGATCTGCTGTAGTTGGGACCCTAAACGCCGACCATGTCTTCCCCGGGTCACGACGAGTAAGACACCAGTGATCATGCCACACGAAATGATAAGAGGCCAAATGAAATCAGCACACAGATGGGCGAGTTCTAGCAAGATAAAGACGAGAAGGCAGTAGTGTTCAGCATAACATGATCTTCAAACTGCAGCACCGTGGTGAGCGGAAGCGGCAATGGGAAAGTCAGGTTGTGGGATGTCGAGACAGGGAGGGTTATCGCTAGATAGACAAGGCATACTTGGAGCGTGGAATCGAGTGCAGGTCACAGTGAGCGAGTGTTAAGTGGATCCAGAGATAGAACGGTAAGAGTGTTCCAGAATGGAGAAAATAGAGAGCGAACACATAGTGCAAGTCTGTATGTGCGGTGGTTTATTTGCAGAATATAGATATAAGACATGATTTTTTTTTTTTTTTTTTTTGATCCTTGTTTATTGTCCGTTGGGGCTATGCCCTATGATGGACACTACCTACTGTACATCTAATCTATTCGTATATGCTTTGGTCCGTTTTTTGGTTGTCTATGCTATACAGTGGTCCTGGCTTGCGCGCGGACGTTAGGGCCTTCTTCAGGCTCTTGATATGATTTGTGCGACTTGTTGTCGCGTTTCCTCTATTCCTTCTCCTTTTCCGCTGGGGGGGTTACATCTCCGAAGGTTTGTTCCAATCTTCTCGTGCGCGCGATGTACGTCAACGTTGCTCTCATTCCCTTGCTTTCGTTCAGCAGGTACTCGATTTTGCATTGTCTTGCTCCGACTTCTTTCCTCATTTGTTCTCTCTGGTTCACGTATGCTGGGCAGACTAGGATGAAGTGGTGTACCGTTTCGTCATGGTTTTCGCATGCTGGGCAACGCGCCGTTGGGGATTTCGCTATTCGTTTGAGGTGTTTGTTGAGCGCTATATGTCCCGTGCGGAGTTGAAACATCAGTGAGCTGTGACGTCTCGGTAGCTTCTCTATCTTCTTTGCAAACTTCTTTGATGGTGCTGACGTGTCGACTGATTTGAGCAGTGTGTAGCGCGGTGAGTTCTCCATGATGGTGGTGGCCTCTTTTTTGATCTTTGCGTAGAAGTGTTGTCTTAGTGCCGCTTTGCTCCTTGGTAGGATTCTGAGTTCTCCTTCCTCGGTTAGGAGCGACTTTGGCTGGGCTCGTGTGTCTGATGATTCGCCTCGTGCGGCGCGTTTCGCGTGAGTGTCTGCCTCTTCATTCCCTGGTATCCCTACATGGCCTGGCGTCCATCTGACTTTGAGTTTTCTTTCGTCGTGCTCAGGGATGAGTCTTCTAAGATCATCGTGGAATTGGTCCATGAGGTAGTGTCCTGGCTGTGAGCGGAAAGCTTCGGTTGCTCTTATCGCTGCCTGATTGTCGACACCTAGGGATATGGTGCCCCTTCTTCCTCCCGTCTCCTTCAGCAGTTGTACTGCTAATATCATCCCCACCAAATAAGACATGATGATGTGCATGGTACGATGCGGCAAAATTCTGAAAAGAAGTTACTATATCTGGCGATTACTAATGCAATCGGAGTCTCACTCTTGGCACCAACTTCAGTCCGACTACGAGCCAAGCTCAGTACCACCAAATGTAAGTCATTGACCAGTTCTTATTCTGACCTCTGCACTCAGTAGCAAACTGCTTGCCACATTCAAACATGGCGCTCTTGTCACCTACATGATGATGCTGCGGCTTGCCCGATCTTAGACCCTTTTTGTCTTCTCCGTTCATCTTAAGTCAAGCGAGAAGCAATAAATCTATATATATGGCGATAGGAATCGATGACCGAATCGCACAATCAACGTACAGGCGGCGTTATACTACTTCCCCGTGGTTATAAGGACGGCTACGGTTTGTTAACCCACTCCTTGAATCATGGCCCCTGCAATTAATAGTAACCTCGCTATCCTCGCCGGAATTCCTCTTTCCTTCGTCGCCGTCACGGTACTTGGACGGTTCATCAAGAAGCGACAGAATAACACTCCTCTCCCTCCTGGTCCAGTGCCACTCCCACTCTTAGGGAATGTCTTATCTATCAACGCTCTTGAGCCTTGGCTGACTTATACCGAATGGCGTGCTGCTTATGGTGCGTGAACAGACGTAGTATAAGCTATATGTGGTATAAACCATTGTATCAGGGGACTTGATCTTCGTGCGGAATCTAGACGAGGAAATCGTCGTGATCAATTCGCAGCCATCGCGGAAGCCTTATTGGACAAACGTTCTCGGATTTACTCCGATCGACCGTACTTAGCTACGCTCGAGCCGTATGTCCTTTCAGCATTCTTCTATTCAATCAGTCTCATGTTCTTGCAGATATGGCTGGACA
The DNA here is from genome assembly GCA_016800925.1 of Suillus spraguei. Classification (NCBI taxonomy): domain Eukaryota; kingdom Fungi; phylum Basidiomycota; class Agaricomycetes; order Boletales; family Suillaceae; genus Suillus; species Suillus spraguei. The sequence continues at coordinate 38,113 of JABCPU010000484.1, read as the reverse complement.
TGAACTTTGCATTCTTAGCTTATGGTGATGAATGGCGTCTCTGCCGACGACTCTTCCACCAAACTTTTCGTCCTGAGTCTGCAATTAAATTTTATCCAATGCAGATCAACCGGGTTCATGAGATGATTATCAACCTAATCAATAGCCCTCAACATTACTATGACCATTTTGCAACGTCAGTAAATGATTTTTACAATTTTTACAATTATTTACTTGTTCACAGATTCTCCATGTCTGTTGTAATGTCAACTGTATATGGCTACGATACCAGTGCTCGTGATGATCCTCTGGTGCAGACTGTAGTGAAGGCACTCGTTCCGGGCTTAACTTTGTTAACCCCAGAGAGAGCATTGATGCTTAAGACATTCCCCTTCTGTGAGCTCAACTCTCCTGAACGAGAAAACATTAACATGACACACTTTTGTGGAATATAGTACTCAAGTTACCTGACTGGTGCTGGGGATCCTCAATCAAGTGTGATGCTCGAGCTTCGACCGAGCGCGTCAATAAAATGGCCAACGTGCCATTTCGATACGTGCAGCAACACATGGTGGGTATTTATTCTTGTCTTTGTTGCAGATGTTGATTTGACCCTTTCCAAGGCTGACGGCTCGTACTCCATTCAATCTTCAATGGTTGCAGAAAATTTGCGACGGATGGAGAGGCAAGAGGAAGCATCCAAACCTGCATTCGAGAATGCCTTGAAGAAAGCAGCTACTACTGCTATTGTGGGTGAGTAAGCTTTCTTACACGTAATGTTATGCTCTCAACACGCCAATATCACACAGCTTCATACGAGACAGTAAGTGAATAACAACTTCATGTTGTCCGCTGCTTATCCTCGTCAGTCTTCGTCAACTTTGATGGTTTTTGTTTTGGCCATGGTATTATATCCTGACGTTCAGAAACGCGCACAAGCGGAAATCGACTCAGTGGTTGGAAGAGATCGGCTCCCAACGTTCGAAGACAGAGAATCACTACCCTACATTGAAGCAATTCTGCGGGAGACCTTCCGATGGGAGCCCGTTGTACCCCTTGGTATTCTTTCCCGCCAAATGATCAGATTAGCTTGTATTGAGGATGATCTCATAGGCGTACCACATGCTACTACAAGTGATGATATATACGATGGCTATTTCATTCCAAAAGGTGCGTTTTTTTGCTCCATCGACACATGTACAACGACCATTTAATCCCATATCAGGGGCAATCATCGCGTACAACACATGGTCTGATATGTTCCTCCCAACTTTCCTGGTACTGACTTGGTTGTAGGGCCATTACACGAGATGAAAAGCGGTATCCCGACGCATCTCGGTTCATACCAGAAAGGTTCATCGACGTTGATGGCAAATTGACAGCTGATGACCCCGGACAATATATTTTCGGCCTTGGCCGGCGCATATGCCCAGGTTCGTCAAGGTATTCCACATGAAAGATTCGCTGATAGATGGACGTTGATCAGGGCGGTATACTGCTGATGCCTCCTCGTGGTCTGCCATTGTGACCATGCTGGCTACATTAGATATTTCGCCTGCCAAAGATGACCAGGGCAAAGTGATCAACTTCACTCCCACGTTCATCCCGGGAGTGGTCCGGTACTTGACTTCCTCGTCTCATTGTATTTTCGTCATTAACAATTTCGTTGCTTCAGCTGTCCTGATATTTTTCCTTGCAGTATTTCGCCACGGTCTCATATTCATTCAGACCTTGTGGACAGTTGGCGAAATGCCTAGTTTTGAAAAAAGGGATGACAATTTGTCTTATGTATATATGGTCTGATTGGGGCGCGTATCGATCGAGTATGTACTTCCTGTATACTAGGTTAACAGGCATGATGTGTGTGAGTCCATCCTCTATTTCGGAGTAGCAGCGAAGTACAAACGAGGCGCTGACGTCACACAACGTATGTACCTGAGAATGATACGGTTTGTTGCTGGCAGTCGTTCAATGGGGGCTAGTCACGTTGCTGACATGAAATACAAATGATGCAGAGGGCTATGTTCTGGCACACCATCACTGAAACGTCACAGGACCCTTGACACAGCCTGAGCTTCTACTGACACGCTGGGTGATTGAAGTTTACATGTACGACACATTGAAAACAAGTCATCGACAATGAGGAGAAACACTGATGAGACACGAAAAAAACAGAACCACGTTCTGGATTGAATGACTGTAATATACAAGCTGTATGATGCAATGAACCATATACGTAGGTGTACGTAAGCCACCTTGCTGTCCAGTGTTAGGTTCATCTCAGGAACAATTCCTCCCCTACTACTAGTACTGGCGCCGTTGATGCCACTTGATAATTTGATGTAGATGAGTAATCCATGTTAGTCATCGGCCACAGCTAATTTGAATTTCATGTTGGAAGGAAGTCTCATAATAATTACAAGGACCACGATGTTTTTGTCAATTTTCGAAGACACAACTATTCCTGAATAAAATTCAATGAGAACTACGGTGTTTTTTGATATTCGTCGGTCGTCGGAAACATGCGAAGCATGCCAATCTGATACAGGTGACCATAGGAATCTAGCCTGCTCCAACGGCGGAGCACCCTGACCACAGGCTTCGATTGATCAACCCAATTAGGCACTGCGCAATAAACTTGGATACTTACAAGTAGTATGCGAAAAGTCACAGAGACAAACATGCAGTCACACACCGGCCGCTGGCCGTGTTATGAGACCAATGTGTCAAATTAAGTTATGGTATGCAGTCCCGAATTGCAGACTTGAAGTGTTAAAGTTACCATCGGATGGAGATAGAAACTCGCTACAAAAAAGCTTGAGATTTCGCTGTACGGAGGCTATCTGCACACAAATTGCGCCCAACTTCGAGTCCGAACATCATACTGAGTCTGAGTTTTGTGGCTGAAAGAATGGTCATTGGGATAAATCGGATCTGATGCGAGAAACTGTGATCTTTGAGTTGTTGAGTTCAATGGGAACATATCATGGCGAGACTAACCAGTATTAGCGACCCGGAAGTCCGGACACACTGCTTCAAGGGGCGGAAAAAACAACATCAAACAGTACACAATTTGGAGAGAACATGAATGTGCGGTTGACTGTAGCAGAATTGATTTTGCTAAAACTAATCCTGCTACACAGAGTAAACCGTAACTGCGCAGTACGCTCATGAAACAAATAGTAAGCGAGCTTTGATGAAAGGTCGCAGAGACAAACATGCAGTCACACCGGCTGGCCGTGATATGAGACCGGTGTTGTCAAAAGAAGCTCATGTAGTGCCGAATTGCAGGCTTTGTGTTGAAGTAACTAAGTTGCCATCTCGATGGAAACTCGGTACAAAAAAAGCTCGAGAATTCGTTGTACGGAGGCTATCTGCACAAAGATAGCATCTTCGGGCTCGAAGAGCATACAGAGTTTGGATTTTGTGCGCTGAAAAATGGGACGATGGTAATCGAATCTGATGCGATCTTTGAGTCGTCGAGAACATCATATCATAGCGAGACTAACCAGTCTCGGAGTCCGGGCACACTGCCGCAAAAAAACAAGATCAAACAGGACACAATTTGAAGAAAACATCATGACGCATTGATGCCCTTGATGTCATGTTCCGCGGGGAGAGGGACCCTTGTGCCTTGTACTCTAATGCAATGGACAGGGTCGTTAGATTGGAGATCGCAGCGGCGAGCTGCGGCGTGTCTGAGCGAGTTTTGCATGGATTATAGTTTAGATTAGTCATTGCAAGCTCCGAACATTATCTTAGTAATCTCTGATGTGATCTCTATGAACGTGTCCTCGAGGCTATGCAGGGTTCAACCGCTAAACCTCTTAGTACTCTTCATTTTGGGGAATTTCAAGTTGGAACCTTGGAATCGAGTGGCGGGCGATAGGGAGTCGTCTTCTGCGACTGCCCACGAGATCGTATGGTCGGGTACGCGATATGGCAATTTTCCTCTGGGTGTTATCATTGAAGCGCTCGGCGTTGCTTACTAGCCATATAGATAACGTAGCGGTATCGATAACCCCAAAAATTCCTCTATTCGGACTCGCTTGATGTAACATCTTCCCAAGAGCATATTCTTCACTTCTCTTATCGACTTCCGGAACCAAGCGGAGACCTCCAGTTGGTACTACATAGGTCACCTGCCATACCCGAGGCATAATACATGCCTAACTGAACTTCATAACGGCACACTCATGAAGCTGTCCAGCCTTCATATTGCCGCAAACATATAGAACTCCTGCGGGCCTCGATTGGCCTTGCGCCCATATAATTATAAACTCGGCTGCTCGCAATCAAACGCTGTGCGTCTCGCTTTCTTCTTCCTGCCATGTCGGCCACTGGAGAGGAAAAGGCCCATGGAAGTGGATCGAAGCTTCATCTACTGCACAACTGGAGATCTACGAACGTCCTGGAGGATGGAGAGGCCTTTATTACCACACAGCCACACAGGTCTGCTTGGTGGGCCTCGTGTGCTTCATGTGTCCGGGCATGTTTAATGCCCTTGCTGGTCTTGGCGCTGGTGGTCAAATGGATGCAACTGTCAGCGCAAACGCGAATTCTGCTCTCTATGCTAGCTTTGCATTCTTCGCCTTTTTTTCTGGGTCAGTCGCGCGCAGCGCTTGGTACTTGTGATTATCTGATTTGCGTAGTTCCGTGCACAACGTGCTTGGACCTAGAATCTGCCTATTGATCGGAACGTGGGGGTACTCCTTGTATATTGGGTCATACCTGTACGTTGTTCTTCGACCTCTATCTTTAGTCCTCACACAAGATTGAACAGTGCAACAAACATACATCCCGGTGCAGGTGACTTTGTTGTAGTCGCTGGAGCCGTATTAGGCGCCTGTGCGGCTTTGGTATGGACGGCACAAGGATCCCTGATGATGGCATACCCTACTGAGGCCCAGAAAGGGACGTACATTGGTTACTTCTGGGCCATCTTCAACATAGGAGGTGTTGTTGGCTCCGCGGTGGCCTTTGGGTCGAGCTTTAATTCCACGGTAAATTATCCTTGTTCTTCAAGTTACACAATATTCACACAGAAAGTCAGTTGAACCATGTTGGAAATGGAACCTATGTGAGCTCCCCTGCTATTGTGATGACATTTTTATGGTTGTTTTGATCATATAACTAAAGATCGTATTTCTGGTCCTCTCCTTCACTGGCGTTGTCTTGCCCCTCCTCCTTGCAGACCCATACAAGATGATCCGTACTGACGGAACCAGAGTCACACCTATCCGTTACCCATCTTGGAAAACTGAGTTTATCAGCCTATTTGTGGCACTGTACACGGACCCTGGATTGTCCTCTTATTCCCCATGTTCTTTGCTAGCAACTACTTCTACACCTGGCGTGAGTCAAATATCAGAAGAAATTGCTAGAGGTTGACGCTTTTTTTAGAATTCAATGATTATAATGGTGCCCTGTTCAATATTCGCACCCGCGGCCTGAACAACTTCGTTTATTGGACTGCTCAGATCTTTGGCTCATTCTTCATCGGTCACTATGTTTTGGATTTGAGGCGGTTCCGTAGACGTGTCCGTGCATTCCTGGGATGGTCAATTGTAATGGTCTTCGTTTTTGCTGTTCATGTATGGTCATACTACTACCAATTGTAAGTCATCAGTCACGGTCCATCTTTGTTCAACATCATTTTTAACTCCACAGAACTTATACTCGTACCTCCGACCCTCCTGATGCCGTCAAGATGGATTTCACAGATCCAGGCTACCCTGCACATGTATGGCTCATGATTTTCTATGGCCTCCTCGACTCTATGTGGCAGACGACCGCCTACTGGTTGATGGGTGCTATGTCCAATGACCCCGCAAAGCTCGCCGTGTTCACCGGTTTTTGTAAGACCATTTCACATTGAAGTCACAAAGCCCGTAGTTCTAACCTTTCCAAGACAAATGCTTCCAGTCTGCTGGATCCGCTGTTGTGTGGCGCCTTGACGCATTGCAACAACCGTAAGCTTTATTATTTTTAGGAACGTTGTAGACATCAATCTTTTTTATTCACAGGTATATGAGCATTTTCATTTCTACTTGGGTCCTAACGGCTGCCGGCATGGTATGTGCCTTCCCCTTGGTCTACGCGCGTGTAAAAGACCACACGGAGATGGACGACGAAGCTCTGTGAGTAACAGTTGCGTTGTTACATGACGTACTCATTGGTTTCCACAGGTTGAACCGCCCAAACGTGAGGAGACTTTCTGAACACTCTAACAAGTAAAGGACACATGTTCGTGCAGCAAGAGAGGATGTATTTATGACACGAACTTGTAATGCGATTTATGTTGTTTTGTATACTATCTTCTGGTATATGTAGTCATCTTACTGTCAGGAGGAACTGCACGTTTTATATTGATGGGACTTCTGGGACTAGACCTGTATGATCTTTGGACTGACGATCAATTGGAGATCTCGGTTTAATGTCCAGTTGAGGTATGGTACGATCTCCAGTCCGGTGTTGCAATGGATCTGTTTTTAAATTTTCATAATGCAACGACTACGCAACATTAAGACAACAGGAGCACGGAGGATTTAGCACAAACTCTAAGGTCGTGTAAAAAAATTTAAGAAATGTGTCAAGACTACATACGTTGCTAGAGAGAAGCCGATGGAAAACAGTGTTTGAGAAATGAACACACTGGCAGCAACGCAATTGCAAAACTTCTCAGCCCCATGGAAGTTGTTCATTATTGTCGTCTTAACAATTAATGCTTAGCGATAGGATTCCCAGGATTGATAGATTGCGATCCTTCGTCTGGCTCGAGAGTCGCTGACCCGATCTAATAGGTTGGGCTGAACTGAGGCGTTAGGCACTAGCTCGGGGAGGACGCAAGCAGGCCAGGTGGCTTCGAAACGACATGTGCATTGGAGGATTTAGTGCAAACTCAAAGGTTATATAAAAAAAAAAAAAAAAGTGTCAAGGCGTGACGTTGCCAGAGAGAAGCCGGTCGGTGTTTGAGCAGTGAGCAGAGCAACATAATTGCAAAATTTCTCCGCCGCATAGAAGTTAATCATTATTGCCGGACAATTAAAGCTTGGTGATGGGAATTTGCAGGATTTAATAGATTGCGGTCCTCGAGAGTCGCTGACACGATCTAGTAATAGGTTGGGCCGGACTGAGGCATTAGGCACTAGCTTGGGGTGGAACGCAAGTGGGTCAGGTGGAGCCATCTGGGAGGGCAGGGACCTGCCTACGAATCCACCATGTTAAATGATTCTTCGGCCGAGTAGCTTCGAAACGACATATGCAATGTGCATTGATACCTCATTACAAGAATGCTCGATCAAAAGAAACTGTGGAATATGGGCTATGTTACGGAAATTAAAGGGAGTGGTACCTAAAGAAAGACCGTAGTACGAAGTCGACGTAGTGGCAGGCCGCAGAGTGCGGGAAGCGAATAATGCGGACTCAACTTGAACGCATGGTCCTGTGCCGGCGGCAGGCTAGCCTATCACCCGGCACGTGAACAAGCCGCGATACTTATGCGCACTCACTTTAAACTTTTACGCGGAACATACATAGTACACTTATTCACGACCCAATTTCTTTTGATGCTCGGAGTAACTTCGAGTAAGGGCCAAGGTGTCGTCTTCCCGATGGATTCCGAGTCCTCCAAGTCTTATTGATATCCGGAGCCAAGACCACCTGAACGTCCCACGCAGGACATATAACTGATGCTCTGCAGACGAGTCATCATCATGCGCCATATAATCATGAACGCTCTTGAACTTCAGGTTCTGCATGCCTTTTCCTTTCCCTCATGACAAGCAGTGATGAAGAGAAGGCAAACAGGAGCGGATCCAATTCTAATACCTCAGCTGCTCGACAGGCCTTGGAAGTCTTCGAGTATCCCAAGGAATGGAGAGGTATGCAGTGTCACCCCAATCACATAGATCTGCTTATGTGGATTTTGTCCACATGCTGTATGTGCCTGGGCATATTCAATGTCCTCTGGTAGCGGTCTTGCCGCTGGTGGTCAAATTGATGCAACTACCAGCGCAAACTCAATCGCCACTGCTTGGCATCACGTCCATTTAATACGCCCCTTGTGCTAATCTCGGTGCACAATGTGCTTGAACTTAAACACTGCCTACATGTTTCTCGGAACATGTGAACACCTTCTGTATATTGGGTCATACCTGTACGTTTTTTTAACCTGTCTCTAGTGGTCCTCGCACAAGACCGAATGACAGTGGAACAAACCCCTGCCCCGGTGCGAGGTGACTTGTCGACGTTCCTGGAGCTATTTCAGGTGTCTCTGCGGCCTTGATATGGACGGCGGAAGGATCCTTGATGATGGCGTACCACACTGGGGCTCAGAAGGTGACGTCCAGTAGTTATTTCTAGGCAATCTTTGACCTGGAAGGTCTTTGGGACAAAATTTCACTCGACGGTAAATACTAAACGTTAACCATCCCTGCTATGCAAGCTGTTACGATATACATAAACAGAAAGAAGTTGGCGAGTAAAGTTAGCAACAGGACCTATGTAAGCCTTTGTAATCGTGATTGAGTTATTATGGTTGATCTGATCGTACTCATACAGATCGGGTTCCTCAGCCTCAGCCTCGTTGGTGTGGTTTGTCCATCTTCCTTGTAGATCTATCCAAGATGATCCGCCCTGACGGAACCGAAACTACGGCTGTCCGCCACCAAACTGACTTTGCCACTCTTTCTGTAGCTCTGAAGATGAATACCTGAGGCCTTGATTGTCCTCCCGTTCCCTATTTTTGCAAGCAATCACTTCTGCACTCGGCGAGAGTCGAGCATCACAGGGAAATAACCCTGAAAGAGGTTGATGGGTTTTGTAGTATCCAATAATTATAGCAGTGCCTTGTTCAACATTTGCACCCGTAGCCTGAACAACTCGGTGTATTGTACTGCTCAGATATTTGGGCTCATTCTTCATCGGTCACTTTGTTCTGGATCTGAGGCGATTCCGTGCACTCCTCTGTTGATCGATTGTACTTGTTTTTGGTTTTTTTGCTGTCCATACCCTGGGCATACCTTTACCGAAAGTAAGTTGATATCTCCAGTCAATTTCAAAGGTAAAACTTGTGCCCCAGAGTCTCCTCCTACTATTCATCGAAATAGATACCAACGACCCCGAATACCCTGCATATGTCACAGTATACCTTATGATCTCCTCGATTCTACATGGCAAATAACTGCCTGCACTATGTCCAATGGCCTTGTAAAGCTTGCCATGTCCACCGCCGACCGGCTTCTGTAAAATTGTTGTCAAATCGAAGCTACGTTGCGGTAATGGCTCTTGTTCCAATGACCTACTTTTTTCTCATACAAGTGCTTCTAGTCTTCTGGATCGGCTATTGTTTGGTTCTGCGACCGTAAGCTTTATTCTTTTCCAGATGGAATGGAATGTTTTTGTTAACAGATATGAACGTTTTCATTTCTACTCGAGTCTTAGTTCCTGCTGGCATGATCTCCACCTTCCGTTTAGTCCACGTCCGCATAAAGGACCACACGGAGATAGGTTTTTTGTCAGTTCCGCTGGTAAGAATGATGGGTTTAGTACGTACATACCATGTTACATGTATTTCACTTCATATTCCTTCGATATCAGTGTTCATGCAATGGTTGCTATGCCATGTGGAAACCTTGGGTGATTGTAAATTGATTCTCGGAAGCAATCCAACATGTTTTTAGTTTGGTTACTGGCGCCAAGTCACAAGACTCGGTACCATCTCCGAGATCTCCACTAGTCTCGACAGTTGCATCCATGCACCATGTGCTGAGAACAAGCACGGGAAGGTGAGGAATCGCATACGGAATGACATGCATGAGAGACTTGTTCTGCATCGCTGATGTGCTCAAATACTCACTAGCACTGGTAAGTGCGCCGGTACCTCACACTCAGACGGAAATATATCGGTATTGGGCATACCATTTTCAGACCGGCCGGCGCACTTTCGGTTAGGCGTTAGTATTCTTTGGGCTTCGGTACGCCTCGCAACAGCCTCCTCTTTCCCCGATGCTGCGGCCTATCATTGTAATGAAATCGTCAGTTCATTCCACGTTTGCTCATGCATATTAAAGATGCTATACCTGTGGATAGCGCATGACAGTGCACTTTAGGCGAATACGGGGTGCAGTAAGCGTTTCTTTCGCTTTCCCTCGCCGGCATTGCTTATTTTAGCGCGAGCCGTTGCTTCAATTACATTTGCCACGGGTCATAATACGCCGCGCGCCGCATGGGTCCATGGGCGCTTGATAACGCTACGTTATAAGAATCACTCACCGTGTGGGGTTCTTGATCTTTGTTGCCGGCTTCATCTTTTCACAACCGCGACATGTCTGACGCGCAAACAGAAGTCGAGAAACTTGGTAGTGGCAGCAGCGAGGACTCTGGTTCTCAGCGCGCCGAAATCTTTGAACGTCCGACGGGATGGAGAGGATTCTACTACCACCCCATCACACAGATTTCGATGTTGGGATTCGTGTGTTTCATGTGCCCCGGCATGTTCAATGCGGTTACTGGTCTCGGAGGTGGAGGCCAAGTTAATACTAAGGACTCGGCCAACTCTAACGCGGCCGTGTACGCGACTTTTGCGGTTTTTGGGTTCTTTTCCGGGTTAGGCAATATGCATCTGTATCACTTTTGCTTATATTGACATCATTGTTGCAGTTCGGTTAACAATGTGATCGGTCCTCGACGCACTCTGATGCTTGGCACTTGGGGATACTCGTTGTATATTGCTTCTTACCTGTGAGATACCTTGTCACTCGATCTATAATCATTCTCAAACAATAGCCTTTAGCGCTGTTAACATTCACCCTGGTGCGGGTAATTTTGTTGTCGCGGCTGGTGCCGTCCTCGGCGCCTGCGCAGCCTTTCTCTGGACCGCGCAGGGCTCGTTGATGATGTCATACCCCACTGAGGCTCAAAAGGGCATGTTATCAGTATCTTTTGGGCTATCTTCAATCTTGGAGGGGTCGTCGGGTCTGCTGTCGCATTTGGAAACAATTTCCATAGTACGGTCGGTGAAGCTTTACACTTGTGAATGTCAGGATGCTCATACCCTCCACTGTTAGGCCAACGGCGGTAAGGGGTACAATGTTACTATGTTAGCGCGGAACTGATCAATTTTGTTGTACCCAGTTGGCAATGGAACATATGTAAGTCATTAGATCCGTTGTTGCGAACAGACATTGACCGATCGTTAGATTGGCTTCTTGATTCTGACTCTCATCGGCGTATTCCTCCCCCTCTTGATGGCGGACCCAGACAAAATGATCCGAACGGACGGGACTCGCGTGAACCTGGTTCGCCACCCATCCTGGAAGACGGAGTTTGTTAGCCTGTTCATTGCCCTGAAGACTGACCCTTGGATTATACTCCTCTTTCCGATGTTTATGGCCAGCAATTACTTCTACACATGGCGTTCGTTTATTTCTTCTTGGAATCAGTGTGATTGCTGATAAGTTATACAGAATTTAATGATTACAATGCCGCATTATTCACCATCCGTGCTCGTGGTCTCAACAACTTCGTGTACTGGTCATCGCAGATCTTTGGATCCGTCTTCATTGGTTACTTTGTTCTTGACCAGAATAAGGTCCGGCGCAGAGTCCGTGCCTTCTACGGCTGGGCCCTCGTGTTCTTCATGGTTTTCGTTGTCCACATCTGGGCGTACTTTTACCAAAAGTAAGCCATTTTACCGCACTGCCCGTCTAAATTCACATCAATGGGATCCTTAGAACATATAACCGAGCTGAGGAGGCTGCGCAAGGCGCTTATAAAATCGATATCTATGCCTCAAACTACCCTGCCCATGTCTGGCTCATGATCTTCTATGGCTTCCTGGATTCGATGTGGCAAACATATGCATACTGGCTGATGGGCGCCATGTCGAACGACCCTGCTAAGCTAGCCGTGTTCGCTGGTTTCTGTGCGTATCGTCCTTGGATCTGAAGTACGAGTCCGATACTGATCAAGAACACATACAGACAAGTGCATGCAATCAACGGGTGCAGCAGGCATCTGGGCAGCTGATGGTGCTGGTGACCCGTAAGTTTACTATCCCTCCATTTTGCGAACAAACCGATGGATCGATGCTTTCAGATACATGAACATTTTCTTGTCAACGTGGTGCATCGCGGTCGGTGGCATGCTCTTTGCTGCACCGATGGTGTACCTTCGCGTCACTGACCACACGAGTCTTGAGGATGAGGTTCTGTGAGTATCTATGATGATTGATGGTCCTGTCACTTGTGTTGACCTCTATGGCAGAATGCAAATCGAGGGCGTGGAACGGATCGAGGCCCCAGTGATTGCGACGGCAAATAAGGCGTAATGTCATGATATTCACGTATTGATCACGAACCATTCCTCCCTTCCATTATCTTTTGGTTTTCATAGTAAGGTACTTAACGATCAACGACTTGTCTTTAGTTTGCTGCACACTTAATGGTGATTCTGGTACTATCTCAAATTGATGGTTCAGGTCGTATACTGAGATGTTTCCTCGAGATGGTGTTAATGTTGTTCCCTGCCTCTAGATGCAAACATCGGACACGCAAACCTCTTCCACCGCGCGATTGTGCAAATAAACTAGGGTTACTTATTTGATTTGCAGTGCCCCAATGTTACAACTCGTAAAAAGATTCGTCTATGGCTATCATACATGACCAACCTGTGCTTGTCCAGGTATCAACACTTCTTCAGCATCCACATATATCTGGGTGCGTCTGAAGTAAAACAGAAAGAAAGAAGTTCGATGTTAAGCCCAAAATAATCAATGCACGGGAAAATCAACGAGCTTTAAGCTCGCTTTCGTTATCCCCCAACCTTAACACCCAAGTACCCCTCGCCCTCCGCGCCATCTCCTTCGCCCTCCTCCCCGTGTTCCTCCCCATGATCCTCCCCATCCTCTTCAATAACTCTCTCCTCCTCACCTCGCCGATCGTTGTCGCGCTGCATCTCGTCCCGCATAACCGCAACGTCCTGATCAACCTTGGGTGCGACTCTGTCGATCCCGGCCTCCGCAAGGGAGACGTGCATGCGGTTCTTGGCTAGGTGAGCAGAGCGCTTCGGGGGGCGCTTGAGCCGCCGGCGGGCAACCATGACCGGGACGGAGCACCTCTGATGATCAGATTAAGTGTCAGGATGATAAAATTGTAAGAGCTGTGAAAGGACTTACTTGAATGAGATAGTGCGATGTTGAGCCCAAGAGAATGCTATAAGAGGATGATACATTAGTTTAGTGGCGTGATGAGACCATCGTGTGTGTGCACTTACCCCTTAATCTGACCCAAACCTCGGGACCCCACAATCAGCATCGTGGGTTCATTATAGTCAACAATATCAAGAAGCATGTGGCGCGCATTTTTGGAATGCCATGCTTGACAGGAGACGGTCACATTCAAGTGCGTACGTTGCAAGAGCGACGTTGCTTGACGGACGAGGATGTAGGCAATGCCTTGACGCTATGTGCCGACATGAGTTCGCAATGAAATCAACATGAGAGCTATCTTACTTCTTGTTGAGAACGGAGTCTGGTGGAGCGGTCTGCTGGGTTGGGGATTGGTGGGTCAACTGTAGCATGTACATCAAAACAAAATACGAGTACATGTAAAGGTGCCGTTACCTTTACCCTCGTTTTCGACAACTGTAACAATGAGCCTGTACCATAAATTTGACCAGTGCACCACGATAAGGGTGAGAACACTTACAGATGATCGCCATCTCGAATCACTGTGCCAATACCCCACTCAACAGCATATCGACTCTCTTCGCTGAGGTCGCTAGCAACAATGTACATCCGCCTCCGCCTTTCTGATGCTTCTGGATCGCCTTGAGTCATGGTGATCGTGCACCTATCACGCTGAAATAGTGGACGAGCAGTCCTCAGAGGAAGAGTTTCATGATGCCGGGACTTCTTTCGCTTAGGGGCCCCACGCTTACCTTTGATCGAGGTGAAGCTCGACCGGTTTAAAGTAGAAGGAAAATATGGTTCGGGTGGCACCACGACATTGACACCTTCACCCAATGGGTCGGGATCCATAGTGACGTCATCAGGGTCTAGCTCTGCGTGCAGCTCATGGGCAGCAATAAGCGCATTTTGCTCCGTGTTCTTCTCGGTGAGAACATCAAACCTGCCCGCGCCCTCATCGCTCCATTCATAATCTTCATCTTCCGTTTCTTCTCCACCGTACTCTGAACCTGAATCCGGATCATCTGCGAAGGCAGTGCGAGGTCGGACGGCAAGGCGTCGTGAATTGACAGAGTCACAGTCCGATTCCTCTAGAGGAAGAGGAGTGGGAGATGCATCTCGATCGCGGGGACGGAAACGGCGTAGACTGAAGGGAGATGACGAGCGAGCACGAATGGATTCCTTGGAAGCTACCGATGCTGTGTCCTTATCTTTGTCCTTGTCTTTTGAATGAGACGGGAGTACGAAAGACGAGGAGCGAGGTTTCCGTTTGATTGCGGTGCGTCCACGAGTATCCTTGTCCTTGTCTTCATTCGTTATCGTACGAGACAAAGAGAGCGCAGAAAGACCTCCCATGACAGAATTAAACGATATCTTCCCGAAGGATCCGGCAGTGCGAGAGGTCATTTCAGGTGGTTTCACAGCAGGTGCCAAGGGTGGCGATGTAGCAGAGGATGACGATGCGCCATTCTGTGGCACAGTCTGCTCGTACTGCTGTGGAAGAGAAACAGAGAAGTGAGAAGATGAATGCGAGGGAAGCAAATGAGATGAGGAAACGGAGCTGCGTCTCGATGTACTAGGCCGCAAAGTCTTTGAGCTTGACTCGCAGTCCGCAGAATGGAAGGTCTGCTCGCATGCCCCTCTAGGGAATGCCAGCTCCGTGTCCAAGCGAAGGGTTTGTTTGGGTACTTCCTTCGCAGCGTCCTTTTGTGAACCGTACCATGCTAGCCAGCTACGGTGTTTTTGACGGACGACAGTCTCAGCGGTGGCAGACATAATGAAGACAAGAAAGCAGCCACTGGAATGGTGCGAATCAAACAAAGGGTGGCGCTTACCTGACTCGCAAGGAGTTTCCTAAAATTGGTGGCTGCGTCGTTCGAGATCGATGACTACAAAAGGCGAGAGATTCGCGGAGGAAGATTAGAGATGAGATGCTCATAAAAGCACTCTTGGCTGAAGCAGTGCCCATTACTCACCCTTGTTTCTTTCCCCCCGTTCATTCTTGTACCCGCTCTAGCTTATAGAATCTAATAGCAGATTAGATCTATAGATAATCTGCGGCCTCGAGTTTCTGGCACGCCTGCTGCGAGGTATTCCGCGTTGGTTGCTGTTATGGTTGTCGTATTGTTTGCTACGCTCGGCGGGCATTGGGCAGTGCAAGGGGGATACCTAAATTGGTAAACCCTACTCACGTGGCTTTCCCCATTTACACACGCTCTAGACCTCTTCCATGGACCATGACATGACTACTTATTGTGTACGTACGTTGCGAGGACCTCTCTGCTATGACACAACTACTTAATGTATGCGTTGCGAGGACATCACCCATTCCTTACAGGCTCGCGTTGGCAGCTTTCCCAAAAACTTCCTCTAAGAATGCATCTGAGTTCGGCGATCGACCCAGGAAATCCTGTTTTACCTCACGTGAGCTATTATCCTGAGACTGGATTGCGACGCACCTCAAGCGAGTCCGTTTCATCCCGACTACCTCCCACCAGGAGAATCTTGTCCCTGTACAGCTGACCCAAAGCAGGGTTCAATGGATCTTTCTTGAAAACTGTCGCATACATGTCCGCGGCAAACACGAGAGAGTACGTGTACCTTGGTTGTCACGTTTGCCCGATTTCAGTGGGCGGGTCATCAGAATGGAATGATCGCATGACTCACCCATAGTACCCTGCATCATAGCCACCGACGATATGCCCAAAAGTGCCTTGTCCAGGCTGGGCTTTGCCCCCTTTCACGAGCGAGACCGATTCGCGTAGATCATTCCAGAGTTTGGTATAATCAGCTGCCTCTGTATAACAACCCGTTAACCCTGCATAATAATAGTACGTGCACCAAACCTTTATCCACGTGCACTTTGAGATCAAACTTGGCAAAGAACAGTTGCCGAAGGTAGAATAACCCGACGTTTACGTAGCGGCTATGACACTCATTAGGTTTCATTCTGGAAAACTTCAATATGAAACTCACCTCCTTATCATCTTATCTATCAATTCCGGCGACAGCGGTGCCTGTGTCTCGTAGTGGCTAGACATTTTCTCGAGCACTTTGGGCTCCCAGCACCTGCTCCATGCCGTCAGCATTCTTCTGATGGTACATTCCTTCAGGATTGTCCGAAACACGCACCAATTTTCAAGCATCTGCGACGGAGCCTCAACAAAGTCTCTTGCCACGGATGTACCATGGAATCGTGCGTACTTCGTCCGACTCAGTAATCCATGGAACACATGGCCCATCTCATGGAAGAATGTCGTCACATCGTCGTGGCGCATCAGAGCGGGCCGGTCAGGAGTTGGCTTTGCGAGATTCGCCACCATTGCAGTCAGCGGATAGTGCCGTCTGCCCGATGGTAGCTCATAACCTGGGAGAAGGCCCCAAACAGCGGCATGGGAGTACTTTGCAGCTTGCAAATAGAACAAGGTTTAGCAAGGACAAATAAAATACGAATGAAGCATCGATCCCTCACCGCGGGGAAACAGATCAAGGTAGCAATATCCTACAAATGCAGATTCATCTTTGGCGTCCTTCTCCCACACAGCGAACTGTTGCACCTCTAGAGCAAGAATTTAGAAAACTCAAAATTTGTCCAGTACAGCGGGTGCCACGCACCTGGATGCCAGACATCTTTGTTGTCATCCTTGATCTCAATGAACTTGACTCCAAGTAAGTCCTGATATATATGCAAGATCGCGGGAACAACGACGGAGACCGGGAAATATTCTTTCACAACAGATTCGTCGAGGTTGAGTGTCTTCTCGACATAAACGCGGTCATAATACCTGTCATGATACCAATGAGCGAGGTCCTATAGCACTGATTGACATGATGATTTACCTGTAGTCCCAGATGTAGAACTCGCCATCGAACGGAAGTCCGCGCTTCTCGTGTTCCTCTTTCTTGAGTTGAAGGAGAATGTTGCGCTCTCTCTCTCCAACTGGGCGCAGCTTCGCCTCGAGGTCATCTAGGAACTAAGGTGCATGTATGTTAGTTTGATAGGTGTAATTAAATTTTCGTCAATCACTTACGTCCTGAGCGTTCTTACCAGACTTGACCATCTTCACTTCCGTAATGTAGTCTGCCCATGTGTCATAGCCGAGCATCGCGGCGATGCGCCGGCGGAGGTCAAGCGCCTTCTCAAGTAAAGGCACGTTTTGTTTCAGTCGGTCTTCATAAGCTTCTTGAGCACTGCGTCGCGTGGCTGGATTATGGGCGGATTTGAACTGAAATATTACTCAGGTAATCGACAGAAGCTATTCATGATACCACGTACGATTGGGAAGATATCTGGTGTCTTGAAAGTGACATCATAGACTTCCTTTGAACCCTCAGTGCGCTTGTTGTAACCCGAGATGACATCGCCTGGAACTCCATCTAGCTCTTCGAGTGTGAACGAGATGACACCCTATGTGTGTCTGAGTAGTTATTACCACGAATCAAAGCAAATGAGTGATCTCACATCCTCTTCATTGAAGTTTTTCTACAAATCTCATCAGCATAACACCTAAACGCCGAAGAAACATTCCCTACGCTGAAATCCAAGCAAGCTTGCGAGAGCTCCTTCTTCAATTTCATCAGCACCTCCCGCTCCTTCTCAGGAAGAGCAAGACCAGCTCTCTTGCCATCCAACACCATCTTCTCCACGAGCCTACGCTGCTCGTCGCTCAGCTTCTCCCATTCACCTGATTTGCGCAGATTTATCTCTGCAGCGACCTTGGCTATGAATACATCAGGACGCATGGACTCCTCGACATCGAAATCCCGCTGAAGAACTTCCGCTTGGTTCGAAGCGTCTCGGAGTTCATGGGAGGTGGAGACGTTCTGGTAAAATCCAAGAGGCTCGCAGATAATGACGACTTCTGCCTCTGCATTAGCAAGCGGCAACTAAAATCGGTGTTTATCTAAGAATACGGCGGCAATCGATCAGAAACATCACTCACAAAAACCTACGAGTCGAATGAGAGATGATCAGTCCGATGATGCGCGCAAGACAAGACACTTACGGTTTCGAAATTGCATTCCGCCTGCGGGAGAGCAGCGACTTGATCACTAACTGCCTTATTTTGTGCAAGTGCCTGGTTGGTGATGCTCAGTACTTCTTCCGGGGTATGATTCCACTTTAGAGGAGCCTGTGGTGGAGTCAAGGAAGCCATGATAGATCACTTTCTAATAGCGAGAATGAAAAGCTAGATTTTGCGTGTGAGCTGCTGGAGAACGGTCTTGAGGTCTGTAATCGTGAATATTGAGTTCGCGGGCGGTTCGCGCGCAAGCCAATGGATGTCGAGGATAGAGATTGTATCCGTGTGGGGTATCTAAGCGCTGGGTTGGGGCTGTCAATTTGAATATATGTCAGTACTTCCGCAGCAGTTCCGCTGATGCGTGACCGACCCAGTATGACTATGTGCAAACTGCCAAAAACGCGGGGATTCTGCGTTGCGTAATTCGGGAAGTCTGGGACGTGGCAAAAGACGAGTGGACTTGGGAGACGCAGAGCTTGCACGGGCGATCATTAACGTTGTAAATGAACCTGAGTTTGAGCGGTAGAATCAGATTATCCTTTGCAATCGGTTGCAATTGCAGTCGCTAGTACTATACGGAGTTTCACCCAAATGGCGCTAATTATAACTACAGAGCTTTCAAAAATGTGCGTTCTAGCATGGTCGTAGATACTTGTGTCGTTATTCTGCGCGAACAAATATATTCACTATTCACTAATAATGTCAACTTGAGTTCAGCCAATGAAGGGGTTCTCCGAGTAACAGCTGACCCAACGAAAAATTCACGACAGAATCGGGCAGATAAGTAGAAAACTCCTGCAGGGATTAGGGTTTGGTCGACTTCCAACGTTTCTTAGACATAATTCACCCCGCATGGTGGCCAGTTTGAGATCAAGCTGAGTGGGGACCTGTAAACCATCCACAATCAGAGCTTTGTCACAGACCTCGTAACTGTGGCGGTATCCGGACTACGAAAGTCGACGACAGAAATTCAACTTAATGGTCTGTGTTGGTCAACGCACCATTTTTGTATGTCAGACGCGGTGTGGAGGATGAGTAAATGGGGGGCTCTATCTCGTTCGGGAGATCCAGAGCAAAGTGTCACGTTGCGCGCGCGCCAGCCTCCAGTCAGAAAGAGCTAAACTTGGCAGCAATTGAGTTTTGTGGCATGTCTGCCCTATTCGAGTGCTTCCCTGAGGCGCTGTCAGATTACGATGACGTTCAAATACCGGTATGCTCGCGGGATTCGTCACCCCTGGCTTTCAAGGATTGTGGGCGTGTTTGAACTAAGTTTTGGTGCCGACATCCGAATAACGCAAGTATATTGCAACGATGCAGCTAACTGCTTACCATACAATGATGTGCCGTGATGCGTGTAAAGTTTGAGCGAAACCTTCGTATATAAGTATGAATTCATTCTGATGTAAATCAATGACCCTGCTAGTACTTACAGCAATGCTTTCGCATTGACACCTGAGGAAATGCAAGTAGTACTTACTATCTGGTATGGTCAAGTTATACGTATAATTTATATGACACTCACCATCACCTGCAGGGGGGTCGCATTGCTCTGCGAAAGCCAGCATATGCATATGGTAAATACAGAGATCCCAGCATGCAGGGGAGTATTCACTGTAGCAGAATGTTGTCGTTATGTATGAGTGCAACACGGGTGCAGTATACTACGAATAGTTTTTCCTGCTGTCAAGTTTCCAAGAAATCTATAGGCAGGTGCAATGTGACAAGCTCAATTGAATGGCGACATCGCCTCGTACGTGCTCGCGTCTCGGCCTGCAGCATCGGGCATTGATGTAAGTCATATATATTCAAAAAAGGTTACATAGATGCGCTACCGTCATGATACCGGTGCTTATAAACGTTAGCTAGTGCCGCCGGATCTGAGCGGCAATGGAAGTATTCTAGTAAAGTACAAGAGAGTCAGAGACACCTAAGTTCAGGGAATTCATTTATTACATTGCAACGTACACTCCACTCTCAAGTCTCAAGTCAACCTGATCTGTTTCCCAAAATCCAGTAGTCTATCCAACGCGCGTCAGTTCGGAGAACTTGAGCGGCTAAATCAATTTACTGAGCAACAGCACCCGATATACTTACATAATACCTCCAGATATTGAATTGAACCCTGCATTCTATAGTGCACTATTACATATGAATATTAGTAGCTAGTTTGGACACCAAATCATAATTAATTAAACGTTATAAACACCACGTCAAGATGTTCCTCTCATCTATGCATACTTCTTAATCCCCCTTCTTCAACCTGCGGTTCACTACCCGTGATGATTGGCCTCAGCCCCCCCTCTCCTGCTGAAGAAGAGAATCTCATCGTTATTTTTCTGGGCTTCGTCTTGGCAACTTTCCTGTATGGCTTGACATTCTTTCGTGAGTATTTCATTGTCTTTCATCATATTTATCTCATATCTTCTGATCGTTGCAGAGATGTACTTATACTTTTCTCGATACTCGAATGATTGCACGCGGATAAAAGTCTTGGTAATCATAGGCTTCCTTCCCTATTTGTCCAGCACGCGTCTAATATGTCCACTTTCTCGTAGGTCGGGGCACTATTGTAATGTATTTTAGCTTTAAACTTGAACTGCGCCTTACACACATCCAGTGTCCTTGATACTACTTCGACTGGCCTAGGTGCGATCACTTTCACCCGTCTTTTCTGTCTTCCTGACTTGGATTCATAGCATCTGGCATGTAAGAGCTTCGTCTCTGTTTACTCCGATCTCTAACCCATCTGAACAGAGTATATCACTATCTGATAGCAATGTTCTACGTGAGCATGGACGTCATATATGCAACATCGTAAGTGTCAGTCTATGAAATGTGTCATGATCCTCTAACCATGTTTCTAGATCTTTTTGCGTAAGTGAATTTGGCATATGGATGCCTTAGCTACTTCTCACTGTCTACCCTATCAAGATACAAGGTCTTTTTTCGGTGAGTCCATACTCAGCAATGGCTTCCGGCGTGCCTCACAGTATTACTCTAGGTCATTATCCCTCTGATCGCACACGTGTAAGGGCACCAATCTTAGATACAATGTGTAACATCTCTTACTCTTCTTCAGATTTTTCGCTGGTCGACTTTATATTGGTGAGTCAAGTTTTCTGTATATTTCATTATCTCATTGTTCAATAGTTTGTGGTGGTCCTACGACTATCACTTCGAGATCCGTCAGAATCGTAGTGGTGCGTTTTGTAACCATACTCTGTCACTTCCACTGACACCGTTTCAGCTCCTTTGTGCTTTCATCGCCCTTGGTCAGTATCCTTTCCCGCGTGTATAAACCTTGCCTGACGTGGGTTTTGATTACAGTTTTCGGCTTAAGTTAGTGTATATGATATTCAATTGAATCTTATTGACGGAAGCACAGTTTCAGTAGGGCAATTGTGAGCGGATATTCTTAGGGTAATCTTGGATGCCGTCGCTGATTCCCGTTCATTTATCAGCTTCCAGCAAAGGCAGTTATCTGCATTCGCTTTGCCTTCTATGGTAGTGAGTGTTCTGGTTGATTTATTGCATTGGGAGAATGCTCACCCGGAATCGCAGGTTATCGCTGGCATCAGCCAAGGTTTTGCGGCAGTCGCAAACATTATCATTTGCGTTGCGTCGTGTTGGTCGTTGCGTCCAGCACGTTATCCGGACATCCGCAAGTCAGTGTTTCGTACTGTGAAACATGAGCAATCGCTGACGCATTTTTTCAGGCCTGAAGGAGTGCTTCGGAACCTTATTGTTAACCGTGGTCTAGGACTTGTGTAGGTTCACTCCATGCTGGTCTTTACAGCCTAACCATGTTTCTATTGGTAGCGTCATTCAGCTTGCGTATTTTGGCATAGTACGTGGATACCGAGCAAGCATGACTTCATAACTCATCTGTACAGTTCGTTGCTTCACCAGGGAAACCATACTGGATAGCAGTCCAGATGGTGACACCCAGGAGTGAGTTTTTGTCACCCACTCACGCACAGGCTCATGGCAGGTCATAGTTTACGCCAATACTGTCCTGGGACTGTAAGTCATTCACCCAACGCCTCACCAGACACCGCGTTCAATTTTTTTCTCAGCTTGAACTCCCGGCAAGTCAGACACGGCGTCGGTGTCAACGAAGAAGAGACCTTTTCTGATCGACACGATTCCCGAAACGGTGGTTTACCAAGTATACTCCGCTTCCACCAGCAAAGCTTGAAGGTGGTAAGTCACTGCCTTGCAACTCAGTTATCTGACACTGACATTAAGCTAACATGGCAGCAGACACAGCAGTCATCGAGCTTTTCGCAACAGGGGGAGAGCAGTAGGGGTAGCGAAATCGAAGAAGCAAGCAAATCATATACCGATGAGCAGAACTTGGTGCGTTCATATCATGTGGTGTTGAAGGATCTTTCTTTGTCTTACGGATCTATGCAGGAGTCCATTCGTTCTCATTGCAGCGCATAAGATGCATATGAGAAGGCAACTTTTCGTTACTCACTTATTAATATTATTGTACTAATTGTCACCGTCGTCCCTCCTGCATTTGCTTTCCTTGCTTTCGCCCAACACTTGTATTATATGTCGACGCTATGGTCGACGGTGCATAACCCACGTCAGTCCCTGCCTCTTAAAGCAGCTCGGACTTGGAAGACACGTATTATATCAGGGACTCATGGATAACATAACATACGTCGTACATATTGTACTTATCAAGTATCTACTACACTCCAAGACGATTATTTGGGAAATCGAATCTTTCAGAACGGACGTCGCCCAAGCATTCAGTCTTCAAATTGATGTATTTTTCCCTCGATGTGAGTAGTATTCGTAGGTTTATATGCTAGCGCTACGCTTTAACATCGATGCCTGGTATGCAGAATGAATAACTAGAACACGGGATGGAATGTCGTTAGTGAGGTGGATAATGAATTAAAAATCTATACACAATAACATAAGAGGGCCCTTCCGCTTCGACTTCTGAGCACCACAAAGGCGGCTGCCCCAATGACCCTGCAACTTGACCTCATGAATACAGTTGATTTTGAGAATGTACCTTGTTGCGACACTGTCACTGTACTTTCCAGTGAGTCTTCGTCGAGACTCGATGTGAGCTTCAAGTTCATTATGTTGGTATATGTCACAAGATTGGCGAGGCGTATCCTTTCAGATGATTCAAGATAAGATTTTGGGCTGTGCGGGTAGTCAAGGATTTCAGCCTTGATCGGAGTACAAGTGCGAATCGAACCAGATGATGATGATGATGATCGAGAAGCAAGGAATAAAGATCAAGATCAACGCATGATGCCGGTTACACAGCAAAAATTATATAAAATCATGACGCGACGCTGCTTTGATGTGGGAGATGTGACTAAGAATTTCAGAACCGCCTCCGGGCTCCAAGGTGTTCGGCATTCGCCGAGCGCTTCCGTTGCGACTGAATTTCTCTTTGTTCAAACATTCAAAGTACTAAGAGCATACATCTGTGTCGGAACCGTCTGTATTTTAATGCGTCTTCAATCATAATCATAGTAAAATGCTATGGATATGCGGTGAGCGATAGCTGATTGCACCAGCGAGCCTTTGATATCCGCCTGTCAAGACACCCCAAGACTCGCATGATCTCATTAACCCGGCTTCGATGGATGTCATGGCATCAACAAACATTCTTTACGCCAGATTTAGTGAGTGAAAATTTTCAAGGCAAATATTTCTGGTGCATTGCCCTTGCTTTGTGACGATCCTTTTGCTGCGGGGGATCGTTTACCAACCTACGCGCCGCCGGAGGCGAGACATAAGGCTTTGAAGAAAGGCGCTGGGGAAGGATGGTCCGCCTATTGTCATCGAACTGTTCGAAACACACTTGGTGAGCTTTCTGCATCGCCAATGGAAGCAAATAATGTTTATTTCTTTTGGTACAAGTCTCGTCGCATTTCCACCTACTTGGCAGTCAGAGTTCCCGCATCAAGCGGGATTCGAATAACTCGAGACGAGCTCAAACTAGCTTCAACTCTCCATGCTCGTGATCGATATAGCATGTCGCTCCATTTGCGAAAGGGTATCACTACGACACGTCAGACTGCATTATATTCGTTGAAGGACAACACCTCAGCTACATTCACAAAGGCATTAGCAGAGAAGGACTACGAACGATTACGCACTAACCTGGGACTCTGGTGATGAAGTTGACGAGGAGCGTTCAAGACGCACAATATGTACATGTGACGACGTGACGCGGAGTACGAAGGTTGGTGCACAAACGCATATATAGTTGTTTCCTCAGTTTGTTCAATGAGAACTGAGGGTATGTTTCGACATTCTGCTACGCGCTACCTAGACATTGACAATACTGCACAAATTAACAACTGGTGAGGTACATGAATACAGTTCGTTCTACAAGAACTGAGGATTGATGAAGGGATGTCCCCTCCTCTACCTCATAGTCTCCTTCTGGTTCGCTACCAGGGACTTGTATTTTTGCTGCAGCATCCTGTTCTTCTCTTACAGTCTCTTTTATCTGTTCGCGATCATAATACAATGGTGATGACGATGGCGAAGAGACAAAAGAGATAATTTGATCATCATAGTTATGATCCTGAAGAGAGAAAAGTGATAAATATTGTAAGGGAAGGACAAAATGTTGACAACATCTGCATCTGCAAGTTCGCCATGACACCCTGTAATCCAAACGGGGAATTGAAGCGCTGCAATAAAATTTGGCACATCCGATCTGCCACCAGATCGAAGAGTACCGAAGAACCTCTCAGTAACGCAGATTGAACGTGCGACAGAATGCATACGACGTCTCCAGGCGGGCCTTGTGTGACACAAAACTGTCCTAGAGACGTAGTGTGTATTCTTGTTGTGGGCAGAAGTCTGCTATTCTGCCGATGGCAATTGTCCGTAGTTGAGGGCCTTGGTAGAAGTCGGCGGAAGTCAATGTGAGTCTTATGAGCAAACAACAAATGTTCGACATTAAAAAAAGTGTGTCTGGGCCTCTGTATATGCCAGAATGTCGTCGACAAAGTTCAAGGGTCGTCCTGTTCGAAAATAATCAACGACCGACATGTATTCTTGATATTGCCAAACAATGGCGATGGAGCGAACAGCTTGTGAAAATGTTCGTCGCTGACTTGAAAGAGTACCACAAATGCTCTGGAGTATTTTCTAGAGGGAAAGCTGATGCGCTCGATTGGTGGGAAACTCCCAGTCAGTGCCGAACGCTGTCCATCGAAGGTGTTTGCAACCATAATCCACTCGACTGCGCCTCATGCTGCCGACTTCGAGCGTTATTTCTTTGGTCTGGGTGCTGTAAACGCTGCAACCTATCAGTTCAGACTTTCGAGTCTTTTAGCAAGCTACACCAACTTCTTGCACAAGGTGGATTACGAAGCTGGCAAGCCAGCACGACGCAAACATGCTCATATCTGAAGTTCATTTGCTAAGGCTATGTCAAGTCCATGTTCTGGTTGAGTCACTCAACCAGAACATGGACTTGACATAGCCTTAGCAAATGAACTTCAAAGGTCTTTGGCATGGGTGACTTTACTCACTGGCGACTCTTGCCACTCGGATGAAGAGCTGCTTGAAGAATTAGCAAGTTTGAAATCTAGAATCATGCCATGGCTTGCAAGAAGGTGCTGGCGAAGTCCCAGATATTTTCAAAGGAGGTATTATTGACTGGAAACAAAGTTGATAAAGGAGTTACACCTGCAGGATTTATTGAAGAGATTAGCATGATTGGCCGTGGGTCACAAGGCATGGAGGCAGTTTGGAACATCATGCACTGTTGTTGTCGGAGGGTGTCACGGCTGTAGCCTCTATGCAATAGCTTAGATAATATTTTTGCCATTGATTCATTGAAAGAACACTCAAAATAATTCTGCCGATTTTTACCATTCTGCTAAATACCGTTCTGGGCAGACAATGCTTGTGCCGCGTGACACATAAATTTGTCAAGTGACCTGTGTCAGCTATTTGCGTCTATGACTTTATGTAAGTGAATTCACTACATCTTGTGGCTGTTGCAACCCAGCTGGCAGGTGCAAAACGATGTTTCGATGTAACTTGTTCCGATCTTCGTTGCCCAATTACCTCATGTGCTTAATCTAAAATTCCTTTCAGACGATCATTGACATGCTCGCCCGATGGCTGATACAGCATATACTCCAAACAGGTGTATTCTCTTTGCCGCACTAAAGGAACTATGATAATCAGCATCACCGGTTTTCTAAATCTAGTTGTCAGAAGAGCAACTGTTAGCGTGAGATTCGCCGGATACATAAGACCACAGGTGGTATTTCAATGCACTAGCCTCATCGTAGTACGTGATACTTAATCGCCTTACAGATCACAACCAACAATGTCTTCCTCGCCGCAGGACCTTATCCCAAAACTTGACATCGGGACGACATTCGGGGCACTTTTTATCGGGGTTATTATTGCAGCAGTGTTCGTAAACGTTTTTGTTGTGTCAAAGCTGTGCATTTCCTGTCGTCCTGATTTATCTTGCTGAATAGTCTCTTCGGTTTAAGCAATGTCCAAGTTTTTATCTTCTTTCGGACGCACAAAGGTACAGGGATGTCATTCTTTGAACTGGCTGTACGTTTATACCACCTTCTATCAGCCTGCTCTAAACGCCATAACAGGTTATCTGGCTCTGGTAGGCATTCAAATATTCATTATCAAGTACGTCGGGATCACGGATTTTCCCGAAACCTTAGGATACTCGATGCTCTGCACCTGGCCTTGATTATCCACTGCGTCTATTATTACTTGGTGATCAACTACACAAACCCAAATGCGCTCATGGAAATTGTATGGAGTTTTAAAGTGAGCTCTTACTTTGGTCCTCCGTGCAGCTCCGTAGTACCGTGATACTGATGAGCGTATGCAGCTTCAGATAATAGTCGACGTGAGTTATATTTGCCAAGTTCTGCGGCGCACCTCAGTCACGCAATCTGCAGGTATTCATCATTCTTTCGGCACATCTGTAAGTTTGATGTGCAGAATGTGGTGTGCAACCTTCAATTAATGCATTCTCACATCATAGCCTTTATGGTTATCGCATATGGATAAGTATGTGTCTCCCTATCAATGAATTTCAACGGCTGATCCAATATACCTATGTAGTCAGCAAGGGCCGGTCAAGAACCCTCCCCATAATAGTGGTAGGTTTACAATTGATATAGGTTCTACAGCACTTCATTCTGTTCATTCCTCGTTAGTGCATAATCATAACCATGAACTCAGGTAAGTCTGTTGGCTGCAAATGCCTGTTGTTTGATCTTGAAGATCCCTCCAGGCGTTGCTATTGGTAATTGTTTAAACGATGCTCTTATTGCTGGCTCATCATTTTAACCCAACGTCAGTCCTTGGTTGGGCGTTGTGAGTGAAACTGCGTGCTCTCTGGCACACAGAATGCTGATAGCGAGTAGATATCAGTGTCATTTATTCTCGGATTTGATTATAATCGAGTGGACGACATACATGGCTTTGGGCTCGGTTACTCTTGCCGATATCGTTATTGCATCATCAATGTGCTACTTCCTGGCTACCTCCCGCACTGGATTCTCTAGGTGAGGAGCGGTCCATTCATGACTGGCTCTGAGATACTATTAACATGAAATACATAGTACTGATTCCTTGATAACGAAGCTCATGGCTTATATCATCAATACCGGTTGTCTGACGAGGTATTCCTCCTTCCAGACTGTCCCATATCTTGACTCATATAATACAGTGTATGTTCGATGACAGCTATGATTGCAGTAAGCTTCCAGAGATTTTGTGGTCCATCTCCTCTTCTCTGAGGGCCTGAAGTGTGCAGTCATGCCGACCAACTTCATCTTCCTTGCCATAGAATTTTTATTGGTTAAATGTATGACCAAGACCTTCTCCTAGAACCGTGCTGACCAGTGGTCTTGTTCAAAGTATATGTTAATTCGTACCTCGCACTCCTGAATGCACGATACTACACGCGGGTCAACGCAGACACTAATAGTTCTTACCTTTCCCACAGCCACCACGAGGTCTACCGTCCGGTGCTTCACATCAGGCCGTTGGAAGATGAGGAGCTCCAGGCTTCTCGGAAGGGCGTGTCTAAACATCTCGACAATGAAACTGTGAATCCTTCTCGATTGGTCAAGGTCAGTGCTGGTTTTTGTGTACTTGAGTCTTCAATGACATGCTTTAGCCACAGCAGCCGAATGCGGTGACAGCAGAGATAACAAAGATGAATGATTTCTTGTCTGTGTGATGGATGAGCATCCACAAAGACTGTTCACTATATAGGGGTCATTAGTTTGTATCATGCAGCATCATGATTGCATGAATTGCCCCATATTTTCTGATAAACTACAATGGCGGCTTCATGAGATGCCGCGGATCCATAACGCTAGTTTCTGAGCGCCTCGCCTACGTAGCAATTGTGTCAAACACACACAATGACAATGTATATGATCAATATGTGATGCATGCCGGTGATTTGAGTACTGGACTTGTCTGAACTTGTGGTGAGTGGTACTCCGGGCTCTTCTGAAACATCATACCACCTGCTTATCAGCGACTTCGGATAGCCACCAAGATCTCTCGCAATTTCCGATACACAAATGAACTCTTATATACATATACAGAACCGAAGTTGGAATAAGCAGGCTGTTTGGTGAGCGATGGTTCATGCGCTTTATGTCAATAGCGAGAGCTGAAGTTAAAGATAGCGGGCACAACCAGGACTACTTCAAGCTGCTGTTGCAACTTGCCAGGAGCTAGACAACTCGCTTTGATTCAAAGATCCTGGCGGGCTTCTCTAGCAATACTCGAACCTCACTCGTATCCTCTTGTATCATTCCTTCTTTCAGACTAATCTATCGCCGCAGTATAATTTATTTGGTCTTCTCCGCAGGCTTCCGAAGTTTTCGCCAGAACCCTCAAATCTAGCTTACGATCTTTCTCACGGGTACTAGGATTCGAAAATGTCAGAAATCGCTAGCTCGACGAGTAAGACAACGAAGATGGTGGCAATGAAGACGACAATACTTACATGGACAAATATTCGTACCTTTCTCCGGCACACTTTGCAAGGTCCAACAGGGCTCAACCTTCACTAAATAACGCGTCAGTTGGATAGTACTTGTTCATTCCTCAAGGCCCCACATTCGGACCCGGTCTTGTCTGTTCTATCACCGCAGTATAATCTATTTGGTCCTCTCCTTCCGAAGTTCTAAAACTTCGCCAGGAACCTCAGATCTACTTTGGGATATTGCTGATGGACACTAGGGTTGGACAAAGGCAGAAATCGCGAGCTCGACGAGAAGGACAGCGAAGACATGTGATAGGGACAATGAAAGACGACAATACATGCAAGGAGATTCGTACCTTTCTCTGACACAATTTGATTTTGCGAGGTCTGACCTTCACTAAATAATGGATGACTTTCCGTAGGCTGAAATATTCTGATTAGAATATACCGGAGTCTCAAAAATTTACCAAACATCGCTGATATGTTAATCTATACTGGAATAATCCCCCGTACGCTCATTCAATTAAATTTAGTCTGGTCCTTGATGGACGATATTCTTGCAATCCAGCAGCTGCTTCTCAACGAAGACGAGGCTAAACTCTTCGATGACGATGAAAGACTTAAGGTGCTCGCTGCTGCTATCATTGCTGGGAGTGAGGTATCACGACAAGAGCGCATTGACACTCGGCACCCACATCGTTTGTACCTTTGCCGACCCCAACTACTTCCAAATCCTTGTATCAACACCCCATGGAAGGTGCTATACGATAGTCAACATGATAGAGCCTTCATCACTACAATGGGCGTTGATGTGCCCACCCTCTCCTCACTACTTACTGCAGGCTTTGCGCAAGCCTGGTATGAGACACCAATACCTCGTGAGGATGTCTCTGCGCACGGAACTCCAAGGATAGATAAACGCTCCCTTGATGCTGCAGGGGCACTTGGGCTTGTGCTACATTATCTCAACTCTACTATGCATGCCATTAGCCTCCAGCAGATCTTCGCTATCATCCCCAGTACTGTCACGCGACATCTTCACAGATAGAACGTAAGAAGTGACGGAAATCGATACTACTAGATTGCATTGGGCGAGATTGGAGGCACCGGTGGCATACAGGTCAGGTAGGCACTCCATTAGTGGGCACAGATAACTTGGGACGTCGTTCTGGGCACTTAGAATCACCTAGATAGTGGCGGGAGAGAAAGACTTTAGCGTACTTGATTAAAAGTTGAAACGTACCTCAGTATTACTGTGCGAGGTGCCGCATTGTGTGACATGCATCTCAAGCAAGGCTGATTATGTCAGCGGATATCGCTGGCGTCAGTGGCCTAAAACGGATGTAAGTCGTCTGTAAAGTCTATTGGGGGGGGTAGATGACACATGGTTACGAACTGACTGTAAATGAACACGGCATCGCGGCACACCTGCCTAATAAGGGTAAATATATGATATGATATTCTAATCAGAATATTTCAGCCTACGGAAAGTCATCCAATGTGTCAGTATTTAACACGGATTCTGAATTATTGAGAGCTTATCTATTCCATTTTCAGAATGATAATAGGTCATACATCACTCCATATCAACACGCCGATCAGAAAAACTCACAGCCAAGCAGGGTTCCTCCGAGCCTCCAGGGGCACAGCAATGATCAAATCAGTCACTGGGTGTTCGCGTCATTCAGTATGTAGTCGGACCTACTGTGTTTGTGCTGCGTGACATTAATATTGTGTCAACTACAATGATGTAGGTCGTTCGCGTCTATACTTATGAACGACTTTAATTGGCTGACCGTGCGGTGCAAAACGATGCTTCGATGTGACTTGCTCCGATCTTCGCTCCCCCAATTTGACCTCATGTACAATGTAGCTCAATATAAAATTTGTTTCAGTACTAGTCTTGGGCTTGGAGTCCCAGACAATCAAGACTGTGGTGTCATGCTCGCCCGATGACCGATACAGTATATCCTTCAACCAAATATGTGATAGGTGTGCCCCCCTTTCTCAGCACCATGTTAATTCGCATCACCGGTTTTTAAAAAAAATCCCGTTGTCAATAAGAGAGATAACTCTGTGTTGGCGTGAGATTCGCCAGATCTGAAGATCACAGGCGGCATTGCAATGCGCTAGCCTCACCGTAGTACTTAATACCTAATCACCTTGCAGATTACAACCAACCATGTCTTCCTCGCCGCAGGACCTTATTCCACAACTTGACATCGGGACGACGTTCGGGGCACTTTTTATCGGGGTTACCATTGCAGCAGTGTTCGTAAACGTTTTTGTTGTGTCAAAACTGTGCATTTCCTGTCGTCCTAATTTATTTTACGGAACAGTCTCTTCGGCTTAAGCAATATTCAAGCTTTTATCTACTTTCAGACGCACAAGAATACAGGGATATTGTTCTTTAACTTAGCTGTATGTTTATACTGCCTTCTATCCGTCCTGTTCTAAACGCTATAACAGGTCATCTGGCTGTGGTAGGCGTTGTCATTATCGAGTGCGTCTGAATCACGAATTTCCCTGAAACCTTAGGATACTCGATGCTCTGCACCTTGCCTTGATCGTTCACTGCGTCTATTATTACCTAGTGATTAACTACGCAAACGTCAATGCGCTCATGGAAATTGTATGGAGTTTTAAAGTGAGCTCTTACTTTGGTCCTCCGTGCAGCTCCGTAGTACCATGATACTGATGAGCTTATGCAGCTTCAGATAATAGTCGACGTGAGTGGTATTTGCTAAGCTCTGTGGTGCACCTCGGTCACGCAATATACAGGCATTCATCATTCCTTCGGCACATCTGTAAGTTTGATGTGCAGAATGTGGTGTGCAACCTTCAATTAATGCATTCTCACATCATAGCTTTTATGGTTATCGCATATGGATAAGTATGTGTCTCCCTATCAATGAATTTCCACGGCTGATCCAACATACCTATGTAGTCAGCAAGGGCCGGTCAAGAACCCTCCCCATAATAGTGGTAGGTTTACAGTTGATATAGGTTCTACAGCACTTCATTCTGTTCATTCCTCGTTAGTGCATGATCATAACCATAAACTCAGGTAAGTCTGTTGGCTGCAAATGCCTGTTGTTCGATCTTGAAAATCCCTCCAGGCGTTGCTATTGGTAATTGTTTAAACGACGGTCTTATTGCTGGCTCATCATTTTAACCCATCGTCAGCCCTTATTTGGGCACTGTGAGTGAAACTGCTCCCTAACACACGAAATACTGATAGTGAGTAGATATCAGTGTCATGTGTTCCCGGATTTGATTAAACTCCAGTGGGGAACATACGTGGCTTTGGGCTTGACGACTTTTGCCGACATCGTTATTGCATCATCAATGTGCTACCTCCTGGCTACCTCCCGCACTGGAGTCTCTAGGTGAGGCGGTGATCATCCATTACTGACTAAGAGATACAACTAATATGAAATATATAGCACTGATTCCTTGATAACGAAGCTCATGGCTTATATTATTAATACCGGTTGTCTGACGAGGTATTCTTTTTTCTAGACTATCTCATATATTGACTCATACTTAAAGCAGCGTATGTTCGGTGACGGCCATGATTACAGTGAGCTTCCAGAGATTGTATTGTCTCTTCTCTAAGAGTCTACAGTGCATAGTCATGCCGACCAACTTCATTTTTCTTGCTATGGAATTTTTATTGGTTAAATGTATGACCAAAACCGTTTCCTAGTCGTGTTGACTAATGATCCTGTTTCAAGTATATGTCAACTCGTTCCTCGCACTCATGAATGCACGATACTACGCGCGGGCCAACGCAGGCACCGATAATTTTTACCTTCCAAACAGCTACCACGG
Source organism: Suillus spraguei (assembly GCA_016800925.1). NCBI lineage: Eukaryota > Fungi > Basidiomycota > Agaricomycetes > Boletales > Suillaceae > Suillus > Suillus spraguei. The sequence goes on along the minus strand of JABCPU010000484.1, from coordinate 5,091 downwards.
GGTCTACCGTCCGAGGATTCACATCAGGGCGTCGGAAGACGAGGAGCTCCAGGCTTCTCGGAAGGACGTGTTTAAATATCTCCACGATGAATCTGTGCATCCTTCTCGATCTGTCAAGGTCAGTGCTGGTTTTCGTGTCATCGAGTCCTCAATGACACGCTTTAGCCACAGGAGTCGATTGCGGTGACAACGGCGACAATGGAGATGAATGATTTCTCGTCTGTAGGATAGATGAGCATGCGCGTGGACTATCGCTAGATAGAGGTCATTAGTTTGTATCTTGCAGCTGCAGTGCAGCATGAGTCATGATTGGATGGATTGCCCCATATTTTCTTGTAAACTACAACAGTGGCTTCATTTCCATGTAATACATCGAGCTCTCAATGCTTTGAACGAATGATCGACAGTAAACCTAAACCTTGTCGCCACTGTGCCGTAACCCTTTATCCAAAACTTTGGAAGCATCAATATCCTGAATAATTCATCCTGATTCTCCACAGGTTCTGCCACTTTGACACCTGTAGCATATATCCAAACTGGCTTATGACAAAACCAGATGAGTTCGCACCTTGGGTGAAGTGTGCACCTCACTGTGCCTTTCTTGCGCCTTTTGTGTCTTTCGCATTTTGACTGCGCTTCATTGCATACATGCTTAAGCGCGCCTCAGAGGTGCTCAGGTGCACATATCATAGTGGAGAGGTTAGGGATTTCTCAAGTGAGCCTCATGGTGTCTTAGTGAGCTTGTTTTTCTTATCATATAATGGACCCTTGTCATGTAATTTTCCCTCAGTTGTTCTCATCCTTCCTTTGGATAGCACATCAGCAAACTATTAATTTAGTCACAATTCCCACATGATTGACAAATCCACACAAAGCCATACACAGCACAGATGACACAAGCAAATAATCGAAAATTGGGAACAAACTTGACAAGTGCACAAGTAGCACAGACACACAGACATACAAACTGTACAAATGGTAAGACTTGTGTACGAAAATACAAACATGGTCTTTATTAATGTTTATGAAGTATTGACATGCAAAGACAAAAAAGGTCCCAAATACTTACAACACTATTAAGCTGTGATTAAGAGTACTTGTCAGTATGCATGCACAAGAACACCGCAAACTGGAAGCTTACTACCAATTATGTTCAAATGAACGTTGCGACACCATCTTTTCTCCGTTCTAGATGCAAGTGCCTGACATTGAGATCAGCTAATAATAGGCATGTATCCGCGGCCTCTGCACAACAATGGCAGAGACGTGTAAGTATCTGACGGTGTTCCAAAATACAATTCGCCAGGTGCTTTTGAGCCTGGCAAACTTTACATTTAGCTTGAGCTGCTTTGAGTGCGAGGTCAGAATGATCATCTTCCTCTGCTTGGTCGAGTGATGTGGAGTCTTGTTCCTGCCAGTACCAAAAGCAAATAAAAATGACGGAGTATTGAAGTGATTAGTGGATAACAACTCACAAAGTGCATTGATATGGGGAAGCTATCTTCCTCTTTGATGAGCTGCGATTGTTGCAGAAAAGATGAACATTGTGAACATTGTGAACTTTGTTTGGACTGAGAACATGGAGAGACTTCCTCACGATGATGGGAGGATGAAAAATGAGGAGAAAGTTTAGAATTGAAAGAGGAACTTCGAGAAGAAACTGAAGAACTGTAGGAGGCCCAGGAACGGTGCAAAAAGGTCATAGAGTTAACATTGGAGGTTTGTGTTAAGACTGTACTCAAGGGTAGAGAGATCCGAAGGGCTTTGGCCTCAGTTCGTACACTGTGCCCCTTTCTCGAGTAATGCCCTTTATTTCAGGGAGGAGTTATTCGTCCGAAGACCCGGAAGGGGTTGCGTGACGGATCCGGGTGTCCGAAGGTGTCGGATACAATACGTCCGAAGGTAATTCAGAACGTAAGGAGAGGAAAGAGATTAAGGCTAGTTTCGGAACGAGTTCCTAACTAGAAACTAACAGAGATGGACTATCCGAAGATAGAGTCGGAGGTATGGACTATAGGAGTCAATCCTAAGTCTCGGAGGGTGACTTAAAGCGGAGAGTGGCTTAAGTCCGGAGGAGGCAGAATGAGTAGAATCTAAGATGATATTCGAACTAAGGTTCTACGGAGATCTACAAGTGGTTTATATACAGTAAGCATCTAAGACGGATAATCAGCAAGTCCGGGACCGAGGGCTATGTACGAAGTGTAACGGAAGTCTATTAGTTATTGCACAGCGGATCAGTAAGCATGAATCGGAAATGAACACAGGAAACGGATCAGTAACACAGGACGGAAATATAAACAGCTGGAGTACCGGTAGTAGGAGAAATGACGAAAGGAGATAGACGCAGATGTTCACCAGGGAGTTAAGGTGCGAGAAGTGAGTACATTCGGATGAGTGGTCCGGACAGAATCTGTGGACCGGACGGATATGGAAACGATCGGATCTGGACGGATATGATCGGATCTGAGATTGGAAGTATGGTATATGACAGTATCCCCCCTTTAGGGCCGAACCCCTGAGGCACAAGAAGCGTCGATCCGGATCAGACAAGATTAATGCGAGACGATGGGGAAGTTTGATGGTTGTAGTGCTGAGTCTGTAATCCAACAGATATACGGACGTCAGACGTCCGAAATGATTCCTACCCCCACTTCATATCCTTGTTAACAAAACTTGTCTCCTAACATGTCTGGAAAGAAATCCGATGCCCCTAAGTCTGCTGCCGACCTTGTGGCGGATCTGGAGCAGCAACTGGCGGCTGCTAAGGCTGCAGTGGAAGCCGAGGCGGAACGGAAACGGAAAGAGGCGGAGGAGCGGAAAAGGCAGGAGGAGTTGAAGCAGATTGAGTTGGCAGAGATCCAGAGGGAAATGGAGGAAAAGAGGCGGAGGGCACTGATTGAGGCTCGGGTGAGTGCTGTGGACTCTCCCAGATCCGGATATTAATGGGTTGGCAAAGGCCAAGGCTGCTCCTGCGTCCGGAGCGAAGGATGGGTACTGCTCTCGTTGCGTCACTAAGGGCCGGATGTGCCAGTGGGGTGATGCTGAGAAGAATGCCATGGTGAGTCGTCCGAAAAACTTCGGATCCGCTGATTTCGACGTTTCGTAGATTAAGTCCTGTGACGTCTGCCGGAAAGACAAGGCCACTTGTCCTGGAAGGCCCGGATTCGTTAAGGGGCCTAAGGGCCGGAAGAGGCAGCGTCCTGCTGGTACTCCGTCTCCGAAGGGCAAAGGCAAGCGCCGTCAGAGGAGTCCTACTCCGGATGTGGCGGACGCGGATGTCTTCTCTAACCCAGTCACTATCGAAGGTACGGATGAGGATTTTTGTGGAGTACGATGATCAGGCTTGGGTGGCCGCTGCTAATGGCATCATTGCTGAGTTGGCGCGGACCAACAGACTTCTCCAAGATGGTATTGCGGCGGCGGAAGGGAGTCGGATTGCCATGGAGCGGATGAGCTCCACCATGGAGGCCTTCCTCCAGCAACAGAGGGAATTCCAGGCCCTGCTCATCGAGGAAATCCGGACCGGATTTAGGCTTTCCGTTCCTGCCGGATCCGACAAGGATGGCGCTGGTGAGGAGATTGGGGAAGAGGTGGCGGATGAGAATGGAGGGGAGATGGCGGATGGAACTGGGGAAGAGATGGCGGATGGGACTGGGGAGGAGACTGGGGGTGCCGGAGGTGAAATGGAGACTGGTGCTTAGTCCAGATCCGGATTTCCGCTACTGCCCTCAATGTACTTATATTTCGTTATGTACTTTTTCAAGCAATGGGACCAGGCTTGTCCGGATATGCAGAATGGAAATCCGCTACGAGATCCGATGCATTTCCGAGTTCTGTGGCCAGTAACCAGGAAGTTTCTTCGTCCGTTCCTTCGTATCCGGACCAACGGACTAGGTATAGAAGTTGGCAGTGGTGCCTATGACGGTCCAGTTTAGAGTCCAGGATTTCGGATATCTCGTACTCTGGTTCTCCGTCGACTTCGACTGGTGGCGGAGGAGGTTGGATGCGATTGGGAATGGTGTTCGGAACTGCTGGCTCTAACTGCGAGACATGGAAAACAGGATGTACGGAACGCATAGAATCCGGAAGTCGGATGGCGAAAGAATGAGTACCCGGGCGGGATATAATTTCGAATGGTCCAAATTCTTTTCCGAAAGTTTCTTCGACGGACAAGTGGAACGGAAGTACTTGGCTTTGACGAAGACTTGTTCTCCAATCCGGAAGTCTGGAGCAGGCTGTCTTTTAGCATCCGCGGGTCCTTGATAGCGTTTCTGAGCTTCAGACATCTCATCTCGGAGGAACTGGTGAAGTTTGTTAAGATCTAGGGCATATTCCTGGGCACGGATGGAGGATAGGTCGCGTTCCGGATGGATGGAAATGTTTGGATGATAACCTTTATTGGCGAAGAAAGGTGAAACTCCGGTAGTGGCACTCGGAGCGTTATTGTACGCAAACTCTGCGAGGGGCAGTAGCTCGGACCAGTTGTCCTGCTGATAGTTGCAGTAGATCCGGAGGTACTGTTCCAGCGTTTGGTTGGCACGTTCGGTTTGTCCGTCTCATTCGGGATGATATCCGGATGTGAAGTGTAGGACCATGTCCAATGCCTTTCCTAGGGAACGGAAGAAGTGGGATACGAACTCTGTTCCTCGATCCGAGGTTACATGGGACGGGACTCCATGCTTAGAGAAGACATGGAGGAGAAATAGGCGGGCGAGATCAGGGGAAGTAATGGTATCGTGGGTCGGGACGAATATGGCTTGCTTGGATAGACGATCTATGATGACGAGGATGGCTGTAAAGCCGGATGAGTCCGGAAGTTGTTCAATGAAATCCATAGAGATGGAATTCCATGGTTTTTCTGGGACGGGAAGTTGCTTGAGTAGACCGTAGGGCTTATGTCTCGGAACTTTGGCTCGGGCGCAGATGTGCAGGATCTGACATACTCTTTGACAAAGGCTCGTACTCCGGGCCAGGTATAGTTGCGTCGGATGAGCTCGAGAGTACGATTCTGTCCGAAATGTCCGGATAGGGGGTGGTCATGGCAATTCCGGAGGATGCGAAAGTCGTAGATCATTGGTATCCGGAACG
>JABCPU010000483.1:0-48400 GCA_016800925.1 Suillus spraguei | reverse complement strand
TGCGGTGTTTTCGTTGCTACAGCGAAGCTCTCTGCTCCCACAATGCCTTCTAGCTACCGGCCTCCCTCAGTCGCCTCCTCTCGCGGTGGTCGCATAACACCATCCTTTTCTGGTAGAGTCACTCCCTCACATTCACTATCTTTTGGAAGCGGGCGCATTACCCCGTCCAACCTCTATAGCCGCTCCAACGCTGGCACGACTCCTGCAGCTCGTAAAACGAAGCCAACTCCACATTTGGGCTTGTCACAATCGCCGAGAAGACCTGGATTAGACACTCAAATTACTTCAGGTTCAAGGGCCTCCAAATACGTTGGTCTCACAGCCAAACAATTGAAATCCAATGGCGATGGTACCTCGGAGTATACTCTTCATTCCCCATCTTCGCTATCACCCGGACCACCAGCTGTTGATTTGAATACACACCCTTCAGATTCTCCATTTACTACACCAAAGGCTGGCACTGCTCCTCGTGCACCCAATGTGTACAGCGGCACACTCACCCCTGGCCTCAAAGGTCGCCCTTCTCTAAACCCCACGCCCAAGGATACCTAGCGCAATTGCTATGCACCTCCAGCCTCGCCTGCCCGATCAGCATCCTTTACGTCTACTTATTCCTTGAATGATGGCCCCGACCTCGCCCATGAGGCCCAGCGTCGCGTGTTCAGCTACGCTCTTCAATGGACTTGACTGCTTCTTCACAGGCTTTGCAAGATAAGATTAACCAGCTCCTTTCAGGGCAGTCTATTTCACCACCGAAGACCAGTGCCCCTAGTCCATCTCGACCGTCCTCCTCCCTTCAACATGCTTTCCCCGGAAATGACTTGCAAAAGGATGTTCTACATTCTCGTTTAAAATCTCTCGAGCGCGAGAATGTTTTCCTTCGCGATGCTGCTGAGGCTGCTCGTACAGACGTCGCGCTAGTCCAAACATTGGAATCTGAGCGCAATGCAGCTCTCGCCTCTGTTTCCTCCACAGAGAACCAGCTCCGCATTCTCGAGCGTAAACTCACCGAACGAGAGTCGAAGATTGAATCTCTTGAACGCGCCGCGCTGAAAACAACGTCTGAACTAGAACGCATCAAGAACGAGAACGAGGCTCGTGTCGCAGACTTACAGGCCAAACTTGATACGAGTGATTCACTCGTCAAAAGTCTCAAGGAGGCAATCGCGGTGAAAGAGGGTGTTGAGCATGATAGGGATGCGCTACTGAAGGCTAAGAATGACGAAATCGGGCTTCTAGAAGGTCGATTGGAGAAGGTGTCGGGCGAATTAGAGGCGGACAGAAAAGAATTAAACGCACAGATTGATGAACTTCGTCAGGCTGGCCAGGTCAGCTACGTTGCATTTGAACTGACACGAACTTGACCATTACTTTAGGAAACAATTGCGTTGTACGAAGAACGTCTCAGCACGGCAGATTTGCGCCGATATGAGCTTGAGGACCGAGTCGTATTTCTCGAGGACCAAGTTAAAAAGGCCTCAACTCCGCTGTCTCCAAGCGCCGTCCTCCAACGCGCCACTTCCGCTGCTGAAATCGACAACGAGAATCTTCGCGAGCAAGTACAGCACTTGCAACGCAAACTTGCAACATTGGAGGACTCTCTCGAAGATGCTCATGCGGTATCTGAGCGGGAGGAGGCTGCCGTGCGTGAGCGAATCAAACGGTTCAAGGACAAGGAAGACGTGATGCGAAGCGAGCTCAACGAGGGGCGCAAGACTGTTGAACAGGTTCTCAAAGCTGAGGCTCTCGCAAAAAGTCGCGTCGAAGAGGTCGAAGAGGCCTTGCGAGAAAGCACTCTTGCCCTCGAAAACGCCCAGGCCGAAATTGAAAATCTGCGATCCGATGTTGCTGCGAGTGGCTTGCTTCGAGCCACTTCACATCTTAACTTAGTCTGTCAGGTGGCTGGACTGGAAGCAGATGGTGTTCCCGACTCGCAGAAACTCAAAACTGATGAACGAATGCGCCTCACGGAGGAGATTCAAGTGCTGCGTGACGAACTCAATCAAGTACGATCATCTGCAGCAGAATTTACTTCGGCCTCCTCACCAGCTGATGTAAGAAGCCACCTATTTTTACATATTGTCATTGACGTTGCAAGTGTAGGACGACGCCAATTGGCAAACGAAGTACGAGCAAGTGCAGAAGGAGGTGCTTGTTTTGCGCAAGGGTTTCGAGGAGCGTACATCGGAGCTCGACACTTTGAAGAAGAGACTTAACCGCGACATCCCTGTTAATGGTATCCAAGAGCCACCAAGGACGCCAACCTCATCTAAGCAGGAATCTGCTGAAGTAATGGGTCTCAAGTCGGTTTTTATTCTCAAGTTCTTCTTCTGCCACTCATATTTCACTACAGGCACATTGTCCAAGACTTGCAACAAGAAACTTCAGCAGTGACGCAGCGAAATAAGTTACTGGAGTCTGAGAACAGACTTTTGATGTCAGAGACTGATCAACTTCGCCAGGTATGACTCATGCAAATAACCGACGAATTATCCTTTACTTTTTATTGCAGGAACTGAAATTACTGGAAGAGAACATCGAACAGAGTTTGTTGCGGGAAGAGGCTGCTCTTGGAACGCACAATGCACCGGTATCTGGTGATGATCAGATAACTAGGTTGGAAGTATGTCAACGCGTAGGGTATTCAGCTTGTCAAACTGACTTGTGTCGCAGAACGAACTGGAACAGTTACGCAAGCGCTTAGCTGAAGCTGAGATGAAGACCGCCGTGTCACACACGATGTTACGTGTTCAGTCTCTCCTGTTATACCTTACTAACCGATATGTAGTTGAATAAAGAGATTGGTGAGCTAGAAGCACTCGTGGAGTCAAAGGTACGTGTCATCGATGCATGCGGAGCAGAGTCTGATTCAATTCATAGATCTATCGCGAAGTAAGCTTCATCCCACAATATATAAGTATGCTACCATGCTCATCTAGCTTCTTACAGGATGAACTCGAGCAAGAACTCGAGCGCATTAAAGAGAAGTTGTCACGGAACAACAAGAAGACATCAAAGAACAGCCTCGAACCAATAGATTTGCCCCCTCGCAAGCGTTCACCCACTCCAAGCAACTTTAATCGAAGTCCTAGCGAAGACGTTTGTGAGATCTGTGAGAGACCGGGACACGACATCTTCACTTGCGACCTTTTGCGGGACGACATGCCTCCTTCTCGTGACCAAAATGCAGTCAAGAAGATGAATGGAGATTCGTCAGACTTGTTTTGTGTTGACTGTGAGGGGTACGGCCATCTAGCTGCCGATTGTCCACATTCATTGGATGTCTTCTGAATTTTGTCTGACCTTTTTTGGACTACTGTCGCTTCCGTACTCCCTCTTACAGGATGCACCTTCATGAATCACTAGTACATAACGTATTTTTCCGTTAGAGCCACAGTAGTACAATTAATTATACAGGTGTCTCCTATGACGCAGTGAAGTGACGTCATGCTGCCTCCCAAAAACATGAGACCGTCTTTCACGTTGAATATTCTAGTTTCTGAACCAACCTTCGACGACTCCTATATAACATGTCCTACGCCTCCGTTGCTGCTCACAATGCTTGTCCCTCGTCTGAGCAGGTATGTACTTGTGAAATTTAGAATACTACTGTGCCGTGCTCACCATGCACCTCAGCCTCGTCCGGATCCTGCGCTCCTCACGACCGAACGCTCCTCTGCAAGTAACGTCATCGACAATACTTCCAAAGTAAATGTCGTTTCCAGTGATTCTAAAGAGAACCCTGCGACATGCACATCCGACATATGTGTTCCAGAAGATATTGACGATGATCTCGGCGACCCAGGCAGGAAAGCAGTGAGAAGTAAAAGGAATAGGCACCTTCAAGAGGCTCAGGCAGAAGGCATTTTTTTGTGGAAGATTACAAAAAACTATTTGTTTCGTCCACGTGTTGCTGGTAGTATCATTTCCCTGGGTATGGTCTTTTTTTCGAATTTGGCATGGTTGACAATGTAGTCCCAAAGTGAATGTCGGCCTTCTGTTTGGCGTGGGCTATGGGTTCTATACAAAACCTAGTCTTCGTCGAAATTTCACTGCCATCAGCTCGGCAGCGGCAGGAGCACTGTTATTGATTGGGACTGAAGGCTACGCAGCGGAGAAGTATCGGCAGACCCCTATCGGCCGCCAGGAAGAACGACGTGCGCGTGAGGAAGGCACCATTATCTACAAGCAACTTCGAGAGCACGTTTTTCGTCCAGGTGTCCTGGGCGGTTTTGTTGGACTAGGTCAGTGAAAAGCCATCTGTCGATCTCTTATGTTCATCCCCCCTTTTAGTAAACACAGCGATTCTTGGAGCAGTAGGGTATTATAGTTATGCAAACTGGCACAAGTCTAAGTGGAACCGGGATGTTGTCACCGTTGTTGCATTCGGCCTGTTCACGCTTTGGGGTGGCGAAGGGTGAGCAGGATAGTGCTGCCTTGTATCTGCCGATGCTAAGAATTGCTTGCAGATATCTTGCAGAGCGCTATCGTGCAGAACGACGGAGACAGTGATGTCAATAAGCTGTATTTGTGGTTTGGAAGAGCACTTGTACACTATGTCAGCTTACTTCGATGGCGATGAATTATTTACTGGGCGCTAAGTGCGTTCACTGGCAAATTAGACGAGTCACTTACATCAGGAAATTCACACATTCCTTGACGTGCCCTTATGCGGACTTATTTACACTTAACTGCCTTGGTGAAATTGAATCTACTTGTCCAAAATTTCAATGTGAATGAATTCAGAAAATAAAAGTTGAGATATATTAATATACATGTTTTATTGTATTTCGCACTCAAAAAATATAAGATATGCCAGGTGAATGATGTGAGAGAGAGCAAACAAGTTTTGAGATAAGTGAGTTAAGCTGATTAAGCATGTTAAGGAATGTGTGAATTTCCTGATGTAGGGAGATTTCTACACATCACTCTCATGAGTCACCAAAGAGCCAGGAATGACACACATATCATTTCATATCGCACAAAAATAGTATTCAAAGTTCCATGATATCAAACTTGACGCTAGGCTGGGGTGACGGCTGATGACAAGCGTATTGAGCCGACATAGAACGTTGAGAATGGGGAGACAGGACACTATGGAAAGCCGGACACTCGTGCTCAATTATTAAGCAAGTATAGCCTCATATGGAAATCGGACCTTGAGCATCGTACTAGTGTATTTACTTGTGTTGATCAGTGCAAACCTACTTGCGTATTTGAATCTAAGTCGAGTGTATAGCAATGCAAAAAACATAGCGATGAAAACCAAAGGCTGTAATACATTGTTCAAAAAACATATGCTGAATGAAAACCAGTATCATTCAAGCTACTCCGGCCTCAAACTCCTGGAGTTCATGACAAAACCAGATGAGTTCGCACCTTTGGCGAAGTGTGTGCACCTCACTGCGCCTTTCCCACGCCTTTCATGTTTGACCACACTTCATCGCGTTTTGTTGCGCTACATAGCGCTTAATTGCATACATGCTTAAGTGCGCCTCGGAGGCGCTTGGTTGCACACATACAGTGGCTCAAAAAAGTGTCTGAATGTTTGTAAAAATTTGTGTAATTGCTTCACTGTGAGTCTGGGTGTGGGAATATGACTAATCTATAGTGAGGTGTCAGGGAACCCTGCTTCTCAGCTTTATTAATATTCCCTATAGTGTGGAAGTCCACTCACACCATGCAAATATATGGTTATTTTAATTTGATGACTCATTCAGACACTTTTTGACTTTCAGTTTGACCAACACAATCTCTATAATTCTGATACTTTGTGTGACCTCCTTTTGCTCTAATCACTTATGCCACTCTTCTAAACATATTATCTATCCATTTCTGATATTCCTCCTTAGCTATCTTGCTCCACCCTGCTGCAACTCTGTCCTATAGCTGAAATAGCCTCTGTGGTGAATTTTAATAGGCTGTATGCAATTTCTTGAGTAATTGCCAGAGATATTTAATAGATTTGAGGTCTTGGGACTGCACTGGTCAGTATATAATACTAATTTGTGGCCTTCAAGTAATTGGTGGCCAACTTAGAGGTGTGCTTAGAGTCATTATCTCATTGAAAGGAAGTGTCTTCTCTATTAATCCATGACTCCTACATGCTTCTTAGCAAACATCTATCTAAAATGGAAATGAAACACTCTGTATTTATCATCCTCTCCATTTCACAGAAAATATTTGTTTTGTCCTATGTGGCCTCATACCATCAAGTTTCATCCTCCAAACATAAGTCTTTGTTTAACTTCTTTTGCTTCCAGTAGATCTCCTGCCTTTTTTCACAAAATTTTCAGGCTTCATGACCCCTTACTATGTATTTTGGTCTTATCTGACAAGATAACCAATTTCCAGTCCTTAACAGTCCAGTACTGATGCTTTAAAGCAAAAGTTTATATTGTCTTATATGAGTTGGAGATAGAAGAGAGTTTTATTCTGCATTACAGCTTTAAGATTGGACACCTTGAGGGTATTACTGACTGTCTGAGCTGAGAGAGTAGTGGAGATGATGAATCAATGATTTTGATAGACTTAGTAGCATTAATGACCTGCCCAGTTAGAATATAATGAATAAGATATCTTTTGTCATATACAGTGAGCTTTCAAGTTAGCTATGAATGGTTTTAAACTCACAATATTAGTGTTCTATAATGGCCAGAATAGTCCAAGACCTCAAATCTATTAAATATCTCTGGCAATTACTCAAGAAATTGCATACAGCCTATTAAAATTCACCACAGAGGCTATTTCAGCTATAGGACAGAGTTGCAGCAGGGTGGAGCAAGATAGCTAAGGAGGAATATCAGAAATGGATGATAATATGTTTAGAAGAGTGGCATAAGTGATTAGAGCAAAAGGAGGTCACACAAAGTATCAGAATTATAGGATTGTGTTGGTCAAACTGAAAGTCAAAAAGTGTCTGAATGAGTCATCAAATTAAAATAACCATATATTTGCACGGTGTGGGTGAACTTCCACACTATAGGAGACATTAATAAAGCTGAGAAGCAGGGCTCCCTGACACCTCACTATAGATTAGTCATATTCCCACACCCTGACTCACAGTGAAGCAATTACACAAATTTTTACAAACATTCAGACACTTTTTTGAGCTACTGTAATAGTGGAGAGGTCAGGGATTTCTCAAGCGAGCCTCATGGTGTCTTAGTGAGCTCGTTCCTATCATATAATGGACCCTTGTCATGTAATTTTCCCTCAGTCATTCTCTTATCCTTCCTTTGGATAGTGGCTGAGTGCAGTATACGCCACTTTTACTTAGTTTTGTCAGGTTATGAGCACTGGTTACGCCAACTAGCCAGCAACCTAGCAGAAACGACTCATGAGGTTGCACACCTCTCAGACATGATGTCCTTCACCAATGACACCCTCACAACCACAGTCCTTACAGGCCCAGATAATTTCCAGCTATGGAAACTTTGCATCACTGGAATACTTCACAGAGAGAAAGTACTGCACATTGTCACAGGTGCAGACCCTGACCCAACTGCCACAACCACTGCTGCTCCTAGCATCTCCACCACCTCAGCCTCTGCCTCGCTCCCAATATCCACTGCCAGTGGTGCGACGGAATTGTGGGCTGTGTGCAATGAGAAGGCACATGGCATCATCCAAGACCATATCTCAGACCCTCCTCATGAAGACACAAGTGTGTGTGACAGCAAAGGCACTCTTTGATGAACTCATAAAAATCCACAATACATTGAGCATCACCAATACCTTCTACATCTTTGAACAACTCATTGCTTTAAAGTGGGATGGCGCTTCACAGATTAATGACCACATTGCAAAGTTCTGCAGTCTTGAGTTGTGCCTAACAGGCATGAATTTCACCATCAATTCCAGAATCATCACATTTGCACTTATGTGCTCCCTTCCTGATACCCCTGACTGGCGCACTTTCACCTCCTCGTCCTCAATACCATCGCAGAAAAGGACCTCACTTTCAATGCAATTGAGACCAGAGTCATTGCAGAGGTCACACGCCAACCTGTTGCCACCTTGAGCGCACATACTGCAGCAAGTGTGAAACCTGAAACATGGTGCACACTACATCAAACAGCTATGCATGACACACAAGACTGCAAATGTGATGAAGGAGCAAAGTTGCACGCTCAAGGAGGGAAAGAAGAAAAAGAAGGACTAGGCAAAGAAAGCGAAATCGCCTGCAGACTCAGACTCTGAAGTAGACACTAAGAGCGCTGCAGTTAGAGAACGTGTACATATCTCTAAGGCTTTGGCAAAGCATGTTCAGGCTTACTCTGTGTCTGCCACTAAGGATTGCCTGGATGTCATTATTGATTCAGGTACCTCATCACACATGGTTCAAACCAGGAACATATCACACAATCCATCCAGCACAAAAGATCAGTTTTTGGCGATGACTCCACAGTGGACACAATTGGAAAAGGAACCGTCACCTTTCGCACCACTATATGAGGGCAGGTGTATAATGTTAAACTATCCAATATACTGCATGTGCCAGCTTTCACGATATTACTCATATCAGTCTCCAAACTTGCGCACCATGGACTGTCCACATGCTTTGATGCCTCAACGGATAAGTGTGGAGTCTACAAAGGCGCAAGCCTTGTCTTAACTGCAAAGCATAAGAGTGGCCTGTATCATGTCAAAGGCACTCCACTCACCTTCACAGATCAAGTGCTCATGACAGTGGATATAAACCTCCTTCACTGAAGAATGGGACACATAGGCATGGATTGCATACAGCACATGATGGCAAATGGCCAACTTTCTGGGATTGACGTTATCACTGGACAACCTACCTTCTGCAAGCCGTGCACGCTAGGGAAGATGAAGAAACTTCCATTCCAACTTGCAACCAGTGTGCACACAACATGCGCCATCCAAATCATCCACACAGATGTAGGTGGGCCAATTACCCCTAAATCGTGTGAAAGATTCCACTATTGGATGGTCATTGTCGATGATTATTCCAGATTCCCTTGGATCTATTTCCTGAAGTGCAAGAGCGACGTACTCGAGCAGTGCAAGCAATGAAAGAAAGATGTTCAAATATTCTTCCACTCTGAGTCCATGAAGAGTGCTTTTCCACGCTTCACACTGAATTTATGTGCAGCGATGGTGGAGGGGAATACACTGGTAAAAACATGTGTGAGGAACTCCACACCAATGGCACCATACTTGAAACCACTGCAGTGGACACCCCAGAGCAAAATGGCATCACAGAGTGCATGAATCAAACACTCTTGACACTTGCTACAGCCATGCTGGAAGAATCCAAGTTGCCCAAAATCTTTCTGGGTGGATGCAATGTCAACCACTGCCTACATCACAGGCTGCAGCCCAGCTGCAGGCATAAAAGGGAAGATGCCATATGAAACACTGTTCAATTGGAATGCGGACCCTTCTTTCTTCCACCCATTTGGATGCCCTGCATATGCGCTCATACCAAAAAACAAGCGCTGACACGCACGAAACCTGTTTTGTACATGATCATGACTGCATTTTAGTCTACCACATTCCATACTATACCCCATAATTTTCCCTATAATTTTCTATACCTTTCGGAACCTTACAAGAATTTATTGGAGTATTTTCCAAGCCTACAATCATTTCTATGCACTTATCTGTTGGAAAATAATACTTATTTAACATAGCTTTCCCATTATACACAATACTTCCCATGCCTTATGTTTTTCCTTTTTCAAACTTTAACCTACTTATGCAATGTTTTGTGAAAACATTAAAACATTGTGATGTTGAAGAAATTGATATTTGAACAGTGCTGATGAAAGACAGAGTTATGTAATCAATCATGTGATCAGTCATGTGACCAGCCTAAGGAGAGAATTCTATGACATTCTGGAAGATTCCATAGATACAGTAGTTTACATTAGTAATCAGTAGCACAGCCTAGCATAGCCAAGCATAGCCTAGCACAGCTAAGCACAGCCATTCTTGGTGAGTCATACTGAGTCATTATGAGTCATTTTTCCTTGTATGGTAGTATGTATAGCCACCTGTAGAATAATATATAAGGAGCCTACTTTCCCCCTCTGAAAGAAAAAGCAGTCTTGTCAACAATCATCACACCAGTGACCAGTACACTAGTCAGGCAATAGTTTCTCACACTCAGAGGAGGGTAGGCCAAGGAGCCCCTCTAATAAATTATATATTACCAATATAATAAGTGTGAATCTAAGCATTAAGCGAGCATACTGAGTGAAACATTAAGTTATTTCACTCCAGTCTTTGGACATTATTTCTCACAACATACAGACACATCAGCAAGCCACCAAATCATCACACATTCTCACACTAGCTAGTGCAAGGTTACTAGTCATCTAGTGTCAACAATATCTAGTTCTCTTGACAACACAGAACACATTTCTGTGGGGAGAATATTGCATTCATATATTTCATTAGTTAATTAGGGAGGACAATAAGACTAGCAGTCATTCAACAATATCAATAGCTTGGCCACTTAAGACTACATCAAGAGGGTGTACTCTGCGTCATACTCATCGTGAAGTGCCTGAGCAGCAGAGAGTTGGTTTTGAAGTGACATATTGAATAGTCTGATCAGTGCTAGATGGCTTAGTTGACTCCATTAATTAGTGAGAGTTAGGAGTAGCATCATCACATATCAACATACATACATCATCATCATCATCATCATCATCATCATCATCACAAGTCTGTACATCATCTTATAAAATCACAAGCACTGCATCGCACCAGTTACTGATTTTATCCCCCTGTCCTTTGATCAAACAAAGACAAGAAAGAGTTGTTTGCCCTTTTCCCCACGAACGACTACCTTATCAACCATTGGTATTTGTCTGAACTGTTGACCGTGGAGAATATTGAAATTCAGTGAACTTTTCTGTTTTTCATATTCTAAGAAGACAGCACAAAGGAAAGTTTCACCCCAAAGGGCGCAAGGCGATCATGGTTGACTACATGTGGACATCTGTGGCGCTCTGCTCTGGAGGAGGAATTATTAAGTCTAAACTTGAATCAGGTTTATGAAAAAGTGCCAATTCCTAAAGGTGTCAAGCCTATCACCTCAAAGCCAGTTTTCTGCATCAAACTTGATCAAAACAGAAATGTTGATTGCTACAAACTCTGCATAGTTGCACATGGTTTCATGCAGCATGAAGGTGTGGACTATCAGGAAGTTTTTGCACCCATCACAAACCTGAAATCCATTCGCATAATCATGTTGTTAGCTGCAAAACACGACCTTGAACTTGATCAGATGGATGTTTCCACAGCATACTTGAATGGCGAATTGGAAGAGCAGCTCTACCTACTTCCACCCGAAGGCATTCCAATCCAACCAGGGTACTGCTGGAAATTGAAGTGCTCACTGTATGGTCTGAAGCAATCAGGGTGCACCTGGAACAAGACACTTGATCGCAAACTTGGTGAGATAGGCTTTATGCACTTAGATGCAGAAATATGCCTGTACATTCTTCGTGAAAAAGGGCAAGTCTGTTTCCTAGTTGTCTATGTTGATGACCTGCTGCTCACTGCATCTACGTGCGCCTTCATGGATTCTGTTAAGCACAAGCTCTCAGCACAATTCAACATGCATGATCTAGGAGAGGCAAAGTTCATCCTCGCATTGAGATTCAGCGCAATCGCAAGGCATGCAAAATCGCACTAAGGCAGCGCCAATATATAGACACTGTCTTGCAGCACACTGGCATGGCTGAATGCAAACCTATCTGGACTCCCATGGTGCATGGGCTCAAACTCACCATGGACCAGGAAGGAGACAACTCCATGCACCATGAGATCACAATTGAAGGTCGTAAAGTGTCATACTTATCTGTCATTGGCTCACTCATGTACACCATGCTTGGCACATGCCCCAACATCGCATATGCAGTGGGAGTACTTAGCCACTTCAGCGCTGCACCAAAATCCTCACATTGGGAGGCTGCAAAGCACGTACTTCACTACCTCAAAGCCACATGTGACATGGAACTAACCTATGATGGAACTGATGTGCAAATGGACATGGACTTCCATAGCTATTTTATTCAGATG
Organism: Suillus spraguei; assembly: GCA_016800925.1. Classification (NCBI taxonomy): domain Eukaryota; kingdom Fungi; phylum Basidiomycota; class Agaricomycetes; order Boletales; family Suillaceae; genus Suillus; species Suillus spraguei. The sequence goes on along the minus strand of JABCPU010000483.1, from coordinate 36,340 downwards.
CAGACTGGTCCGGCGAGTTAGATACTTCGTGCTCCACATCAGGTCACACCTTCATCACAAACTGCGGTGCCATATCTTGGGCAAGCAAATGACAAAGCATGGTTGTGCTTTCCACCACTGAATCTGAATACATTGGACTCAGCAATGCAGGACAGCATCTCACCTGGCTTCACACATTCTTTGCTGAAGTTGGTGAAAAGCAAGGTGCACCCACCATACTCCACTGCAATAATCAAGCAGCCATCATTCTTACCAAAGATGCGCAATTCCATGCATGCACATGCGCAATGATCTAGTGGCAAAAGGCAAAGCAGTCATACATTACATCCCAACAGATGACATGGTGGCAGACATCCTCACAAAACCACTAATTCATGACAAGCATTGGAAATTCACTAAGGCCATGGGTCTGCGACTTCGCTTGAGTGGGAGTGACAAAACCAGATGAGTTCACACCTTTGGCGAAGTGTGCACCTCACTGCGCTTTTCCCGCTCCTTTCACGTTTTGTCATGCTTCATCATGCTTAATTGCATACATGCTTAAGTGCGCCTTGGAGGTGCTCGGGTGCACACATAATAGTGGAGAGGTTAGGGATTTCTCAAGCAAGCCTCATGGTGTCTTAGTGAGCTTGTTCCTATCATATAATGGACCCTTGTCATGTAATTTTCCCTCAGTCGTTCTCTCATCCTTCCTTTGGATAGCAGCTGAGCATGGTATATGCCGCTTTTACTTAGTTTTGTCAGTTCAAACCCTGGCCATTTGCAGAAGTGGTTGCAAATGTGGCAAGTCTCAAATTCACTGACTGCCTTTTTAATATTATGCCCCCCCTCAAAGATGTCTTTGCTGTCACTAACTGAAGGGTGTGTCATAATTTGTGGATCAGTCAGCAGCTTGGTATTGCCTGTTTGATTTCAATGTCAGAATTGCTGGTGCACAATGCATAAACATAAAGTACATACCTTGATAGTCAGAGATAAAGACCAGCCCACCCATCTTCACATATTGCATATGTTGTGTGAAGGCAAGAAACAACATGAAGTCATACCCAAATTCATCTGGATCAAGCAATGGGTCAGGGTCCATGTTATGAATGTATTTGACGAAATCCTCATCTCCACCATCAATAACTTCCTTGAGAAGAAAACCTGCACACACTGATGCAGCCTTGGATGCAGGTTTGCTGCTATCTTGACAGTATGATAGTGCCAGACCGGCTTCAACAAAGCACACATGGGGAATATTGAATGGTGGAGGCTCAGCTGCACCTGCCACAGCATGGTAATAAGATTTTAGACGAGACACTGATAAAGTTATTGCTGGAGTATATGGAGAAAAGAATCTGGAGGGTTTCCAGATGAGTTTCCAATGAAGTTTCCGAAGGGAATCTGAAGGATTTCCAGAGAAGGTTCTGGAGATATTTTCCAGATGTATTCCAAAAATAGGGGTTCTGGAAAGCAAACTAAGTTAGGAACTGGAAAGGATTTTGGAAATCCAGTTTATAGGAGTAGAGTAACTTTGGTACAGAATAGATTTCTTATTTCGACACTTTAACTTGTAGTTTACATGTTGTTCTTATACTAAATATGTATGGAGTATTTCCATCATCATCTCCAATGATATGATGGAGTCTGCAGTAAGTAGCTGTACACTATGCTATCATTTCTATGGATGAGTATTAGTCTACTTGACAGAAAGTCCGGTGATTTAAGAGGAGTAACCTAATCCAGATGACAGGTCACATGACCGGAAATACTTCTGGATATCTCTATCTTCTTCTGGATAGGGGCTATCAGATGCAGAATCTAACAGACCCAATAGAGCCTTTGCCCAGTATAGAACATTCGCTTCCCTGAATAACTTGGGTAACTCATCCACAAGTGCGAAGTGTCTAATTCTGTAATCCAAACTGGCTGGCCTGCCCTTAGGATATACCTTGTAGAATGGATGTTTCATGACAACATCATGCTATGCCCTGGACCCAAGACCTGAAGTAGGAGGCAACATCAATGTCAGCCATCCTACATGCATGGTTTTGAATCGACCTATGCTGATGCGACCCTCAAGGGACATGTCGACAGTCACATAGCCCACTGACAAATCAGCATTGTCTATAGAAAATGCATGGTACTGGGTACACTTTAAGAGGTTGTTAATTGGTAGGGTGGGGATTGAGTAGAAATGAATGTTTTCAGTCTGAAACTTAGATACTTACATCTAGGTGAGCGTGCTGAATACATACATCAGTAAACTACCAAACCTTACACAAACTTTGGCTTTTCTCACAGATTCTCACAGTGTCACAGACATCACAGAATCCCAGGACCCCAGAGCCACAGAGCCACAGAATCTCACAGTGTTCCACAGATTCACAGGATCTCCAGTGTCACAGTGCCACAGATCCACAGAACTCACAGAATGTATCACAAAAATTTCACTGAGTCTTTTCTTTAGTTGAACATCAACACTAAGCTTAGTATCAACAAACATTTTCATCAAGTCTTTTCTTTAGTTCAACCTCAAACACTGAACCCTAGTGTATACTCAAAGCTTATTAAAATTCATTGTTAGGACAAAAAGTGCTAAACCTATTGACTGAAACTAGTCAAAATTCGCAATTTTTACACTTTGTACTAAAGCTCCAGGTTTGCCAGTCAAAATATGTTAAGGGGTAATGCGTAGGTACGTGGCAATAGTTTCAGATATGAGCATCGATTGGATATGGACACAGATTGGATATGGACACAGATTAGATGGGTGGATCAGATCAGACAGATGGACTGGGTCAGATATGAATATGGACCGGATATGAATGGATATGGATTGGAGTGGATGGGTGGATTGGATATGTGAACTAGATTGGATGGGTGGACTAGGATGTATGGATTGGGTGTCTGGATGTCCATGGATTGGATCTGATCTTGAGATACTGGGATACTTGGTTCACTTTGATAGGTTTTTTTTGTAGGCTTTGGCTTTTCTCTTTGGTTATTTATAGTCAAAGCAAATATGCCAAAGTTTTAGGCAATAACCTAAGCTTCTAGGCAACCATCAACTTGGACTATGTCATTATATGATTTCTCTATCATATATGACTTTTCTTCAAGCACTGTTCTTGTTGTGTGATTGGAGCACACAAAACACATTATTGCACTTGAGTCTATACTCAAAGTACATTTTGGGTAGTCTGAGGACTAAGCTAACAGACTATGGATATGTGGGATAGTTTGTCATATGATATGTTCTGCATGATTCCCATATCATGTAGGACAATGCCACAAAAAGGTACCATCAAACACATGTAGCTTGGGCAGAACTGTCTCCATAGCCAAGTTGATGAGGCCCGGAGCATCAATTTGGGCGTCAACATCCTTCTTGCCCTTGCAAATATTCTAAATGGACCAGTTTTAGCTAGGTATCAAAGTGAACATAGGAAAGGTCATACCCCAATTAATGTACCTCTTGCTTTCTTGCACCCACCTGCTTTATGAATGGCTGAGATCTCTAGTGAAATGGTTTCAGCCATTGCACCACCAGGAGTAGCATATGCAAGTTTGGCCCATCTCTGACATTCAGTTGAATATGATCCAGGTTGTACTGGTGTCTTCTTAGAATATGAAAAACAGAAAAGTTCACTGAATTTCAATATTCTCCACAGTCAATGGTTCAGACAAATACCAATGGTTGATAATATGGCCGTTCGTGGAGAAAAGGGCAAACAATTCTTTCTTGTCTTTGTTTGATCAAAGCACAGGGGAATAAAATAAGTAACTGGTGCGATGCAGTGCTTGTGATTTTATGAAATGATGTACAGACCTGTGATGATGATGTGTGATGCTGATGTACAGTGGCTCAAAAAAGTGTCCCAATGTTTGTGGATTTTTATGTAATTGCTTTACTGTGAGTCAGGGCGTGGGAATATGACTTAGCTATAGGGAGACGTCAGAAAGCCCTGCTTCTCAGCTTCATTAGTGGTCCCTGTGGCGTGAGAATCAGCTCACACCATGTGAATATATGGTCATTTTCATTTGGTGATTCATTGGGACACTTTTTTGACTTTCAGTTTGACCAACACAATCTCTATAATTCTGATCCTTTATTTGACCTCCTGTTACAGTTGTATGTCCCCTACATACTTTTCCCCTATCTCATGTGATCTCTCTCGACTTATGCATCTCAACATGCTTGTACTATACTTGCCTTCCTTATTAGGATACGCACTTACACTCTCACGTCTCTCTGGTCCATGCACACATATTGGCTTATTTAAGCACATTGTATTACCACTAGATTCTTTACTTTAATCTTACTAGGTTTTACCTGGATCTCTGTTCGCTAAGGCCTCCAACCTTAGTTGTCTGAATCATCTCTAAGTCTAAGCACTCCTTAGCCTTAGTCTCTATTCTTGATACCTTTGAGACGTGTCTCTTAGGCAGGGTCTTGTTCCTTTGAACAACCGACGAACTTCCCAGTAAACCATTAAGTGCCTTTGCACTGTTGCTGGTGACACCATCCTAATTTGTAACACCTCCTTTTGTTCTAATCACTTGTGCCACTCTTTTAAACATGTTATCTGTCAATTTATGATATCCCTCCCTAGCTATCTTGCTCTACCCTGCTACAACTTTGTCCTATAGCTGAAATAGCCCCTATTGTGAATTTTAATAGGCTGTATGCAATTTCTTGAGTAATTACCAGAGATATTTGATAGGTTTGAGGTTTTGGGACTGTGCTGGTCATTATAGAACACTAATATTGTGGTGTTTAAGCTATTTCATAGCTAACTTGAAAGCTCACTATATATGATTTGTGAGAAGAAGCAGGAGAAGTCAAACAAAGCCTTGACTTTGGAGGATGAAACTTGATGGTACAAGGTTATGACATGGAAATTTTCTGTGAAACAGAGGGGGTAATAAATACAGAGTGTTCTATTTCCACTTCAGATAGGTGTCTGCTAAGAGGCATGTAGGAGCCATAGATTAATAGAGAAGACACTATCTTTCAATATGATAGTGACCCCAAGCACACCTCTCAGTTGGCTACCAATGACTTAAAGACCACATTATTGGTATTCTATAATGACCAGCACAGCCCCAAAACCTCAAACCTATCAAATATCTCTGGTAATTACTCAAGAAATTGCATACAGCCTGTTAAAATTCACAATAGGGGCTATTTCAGCTATAGGACAAAGTTGTAGCAGGGTAGAGCAAGATAGCTAGGGAGGGATATTATAAATTGACAGATAACATGTTTGGAAGAGTGGCACAAGTGATTAGAACAAAAGGAGGTCAAATAATGGATCAGAATTATAGAGATTGTGTTGGTCAAACTGAAAGTCAAAAAGTGTCCCAATGAATCACCAAATGAAAATGACCATATATTCGCATGATGTGAGCTGATTCTCACGCCACAGGGGCCACTAATGAAGCTGAGAAGCAGGGCTTTCTGACATCTGCCTATAGCTTAGTCATATTCCCATGCCCTGACTCACAGTAAAGCAATTACATAAAAATCCACAAACATTGGGACACTTTTTGAGCCACTGTATGATGATATGTGTCACAACCCACAAACGAATTAATGCAAGGGCAGAGACTAGGACTCAAACTAAGGTTATCACAAGGAGAAAGAGGAGCAAGGACGTCTTGGATTGCTACAGTTGTAGATACAAAAGGTTTGAACTAAAGAACTACTACAGCAAAACTAGCTAACTATATACACATATTGAAACTGAGATGTAAACTGAGTTTGAAACTACTAACCAATCATAAAATGGAAACAAGAATCATACGATGTGATGGTTGTGACATTATTATGACATCGTATTCTAGAAGGTTCTAAGATCACGTGATACTATCTTATCTTATCTTATCCGATAGCATCATAAAAGATCTCTTCTTCTTCATCAGGAAGTTCGGTTATAGAAGCGGATGTAGGGATTTCAATAGGATTTGAGTTTGTCTTAGCACTGGGTTTAGACGCTTTAGGGAAATTGAGAAAAGAGTAATGATTTGTATTTGGAATTTGTGACAATATGTGATGATGCTACTCCTAACTCTCACTAATTAATGGAGTCAACTAAGCTGTCCAGCACTAATCAGACTATGCAATATGTCACTTCGAAACCAACTCTCTGCTGCTCAGGCACTTCACTATGAGTATGACACAGGTCAGAACAGAGTACACCCTCTTGATGTAGTCTTAAGTGGCCAAGCTATTGATATTGTTGAAACACTGCTAGTCTTATTGTCCTCCCTAATTAACTAATGAAATATATGAATGCAATGTTCTCCCCACAGAAATGTGTTCTGTGTTGTAAAGAGAACTAGATATTGTTGACACTAGATGACTAGTAACCTTGCACTAGCTAGTGTGAGAATGCGTGGTGATTTGGTGGCTTACTGATGTGTCTGTATGTCATGAGAAATAATGTCCAAAGACTGGAGTGAAATAACTTAATGTTTCACTCAGTATGCTTGCTTAATGCTTAGATTCACACTTAGTTTATATTGTGGAAAATACAATTTATTAGAGGGGCTCCTTGGCCTGCCCTCCTTTGAGTGTGAGAACTATTGTCTGACTGATGTACTGGATATGGATGTGATGGTTATTGACAATATTCCTCTGTCAATTGTGTGGCTTACTTCTTTCTTCTTAGAGGGGGAAAGTGGGCTCCTTATATTAAAGGTGGCTATACAGACTACCATACAGGGAAAAATGACTCACCAAGGGGCTGTGCTTGGTTATGACTCATTATGACTCACAAAAATGGCTGTGCTACTGATTACTAATGTACATTATTGTTTCTTTGAAATCTCTCCTAGGCTGATCACATGACTGATCACATGATTGGTCACATGTCAATAGATAGACTGATTACATAACTCTGCCTTTTATTGGCACTTGTTCAAATGTTGGTTCTTCAACATCACAATGTTTTGTTATTTCATAAAACATTGCATAAATGGGTTGAGGTTTGAAAGGAGAAACTATAGGTCATGGGAAATCTTGTGCATATTAGGAAATCTTGTTGGATAAGTGTTATTTTCCAACAGATAAGTGCATAGAAATGATTGTAGGCTCGGAAAATACTCAAATAAATTCTTATAAGGTTTAGAAAGGTATAGAAAATTCAGGGAAAAATTATGGGGTATAGTATGGAATGTTGTAGACTAAAATCCAGCCATGATCATATATGAAACAGGTTTCATGCATGTCACTGGGGGGTTGGAAAGTCAAAGGGGCTTGGCCTCAGCTCATGCACTGTGCCCTTACCCAAGTATGTGCCCTTAATTTTGGATGAAGTCCAAGGGGGAGTTCTGGTGAAGTCCAGATGGTGTCCGGATGAACTCTTAAGACAGGATAGCTTGATAGAGCTCTGAAGGACTTCTGGATGAGCGTGGGAATGCGCCAGAACTATTTCCATAGGGTAGGGAGTAATGGTAAGACTACTGGAACAAGTCGTAAGTAGAATGGATGAAAGATGGACCACTAGACAAAGTCCAGGGCAGGATAGGAGCAAAGCTCTGGAGGGAAAGATGATCCACAGATGTCGGAGGATAGGATAGGATAGATCTGGAGGACCAGAGGTCCAAAGGTCTGGAGCTTGGAGGAGCAGAAGAGCAGAAGAGCAGAAGAGTGGATGATCGGAGGATCGGACAAGTGTAGCTCTGTGAATCTTAGGGAAAGTATTGAACTACTATGAAGGAGTAGGTCCGGATATTATAGAAGGAAGGTATAGACTACTCCAGACAAGGTCCGGAATAGAAACAGACAGGATAAGACTACCACAGGTAGAGTTGGAGGTGAAACAGATGAGAGATAGGAAATAGACAAAGTCCAAAAAGGTTATAGGACATAGGATCAAAGTTCCAGCCTATGGAATGATCCCATAGGTCTGAGCCAGAAGCTTACAAGGGCCGGAGCCCAAGTGCAAGAACGGAAACAGAGTTATATAGACATGGTAGCAAGATATAGAGTAGTCAGAAGAATATACAGAAGTAGGAAAGCAATGATCAGACTGAAGTCTGGAGTTGTACTATAAGATTATATGCTGTAGGTAGCATGCCAGAAGGTAAGTAAGCATAGTCCAAAGGCTATGTCTGAAGCATGTGGAAACACATTAGTAAGTACAATGGAATATGAGGCTATGAACTTGGAGATGAAACTTGTATGAAATAACTCATCAAGATGGAGGCAGAGATAACCAAGAGCCAGAGACACAGATATATACTAAAAGGGGTAATGCACAGGTGCACAGGAATAATTCGGATATGCACTCAGATCAGATATAGACATGGATCAGATCGGACATGGGGACCGGATCAGATGGGTGGATTAGATAGGATGTCTATGGATCAGGTGTCTGGATGGGTATGGGTTGGATTGGTGGACTGGATGTATGAATTGGGTATCTGGATGTCTATGGATTGAATTGGATCTGGACTCAAATGCACAGTATATAACAGCAAATGACAAAGTATGGTAGCACTATCCACCACTGAATCTGAATACATTGGACTTAGCAATGCAGGACAGCATCTCGCCTGGCTTCGCACATTCTTTGCTGAAGTTGGTGAAAAGCAAGGTGCACCCACCATACTCCACTGCGATAATCAGGCAGCCATCATTCTTACCAAAGATGCACAATTCCATGCACGCACAAAACACATCCAGCACAAGTACCATTTTGTGTGCAATAATCTAGTGGCAAAAGGCAAAGCAGTCATATGTTACATCCCAACAGATGACATGGTGGCAGACATCCTCACAAAACCACTAATTCATGACAAGCATTGGAAATTCACCATGTTTGACCGCACTTCATTGCACTTCATTGCATTTTGTCGCACTTCATCATGCTTAATCACATGCATGCTTAAGCATGCCTCAGAGGTGCTCAGATGCACATGTAATAGTGGAGAGGTTAGGGATTTCTCAAGCGAGCCTCATGGTGTCTTAGCAAGCTCATTTTTCTTATCATATAATGGACCCTTGTCATGTAATTTTCCCTCAGTCATTCTCTCATCCTTCCTTTGGATAGCAGCTGAGAATGGTATATGCTGCTTTTACTTAGTTTTGTCAATAATGTGGTTGCAGATGCGACATCGTTTCATGCCTGGATTTAAGACACTTTTAGATCATGGTGTCATGTCCAGTTGGTATGATACCAACAACACTCTCCAATTGTGCATCTATTTTTTGGTTGTTTGTCCTTACCTTGATACTAACTTTCAGTTTAAATTTAGGATGCTTTTTCACTGAAGTGAACAACACTAGAAAATGGCAGGACCAAAACAAGATCCTGCCCCATGGTGCACTGGACATCATCTTCCAATCACCCGAGAACTTTGGTGCCTTAGACTTTAAGGTAATACTGTCTGTGCTTGTTCTCTGTGTTCTTACCTTTTTTTTGTCAGATCAGATCAAAGTCGATTGTGAAGCATTGGACCATATCCGTGGTCTCTACATTGATCCATCCCATGTTGTCTTTGACCTTGTTCCACAGCCATTCAGTGCATTCATGGAACAATGCTATACAGAACTCGGGTGCCCATCAGTTACATGGCAGACTGTTTGGGATGTGTACCTGGGCTTACTCACTATAGTGCATGTCAATGATGAAATGATACCACACCACATTGAGTTGTTAGATGAGGCAGAGGAAGAATTAATCACTTTGCATAGATAACCTTCAAGAATTGCCCTATCATGAAGATGGCAATGGTGCCTACTACATGGGTGGGGTGGGTGGCAGACTTGGTCTTGGTACACCAGTTTTATTTTTGACGCAAATATATAGGGACTAATATCTATGTATAATATCTATGTAGTGGATGAGCATTTGCATCAGTTGGAGAGTCTTGCCCATGATGATGAGCCTGACATCACACTTGGCATTGACGAAAATGTGGTGGGACTGGATCATGCAGGTTTGGTTGTGTGGGATTTCTCAGATGGCGAGAACTCGCATGTAGGGCTCTGCAGGGGTAAACCCCTGGGTATCCAGACACCAACCCACACCCTTACCCCTCAGTAACCCTACCCATGACCCCCAGGGGTTACCCATACCCCTGCTGAGCCCTACTCGGATGTGCCGGATGAATGGTAACTTGTGTTGATTGATTTCTGTAAAGCTTGGTTGTAGCAGTATACTATGAACAGCAATCTTTATTTCTCACTTGGTTGACATATGTGCCACATAATATTATTACAGTCTTGTTTCTTATTAATATTAGTGATAGCAGTGTCCGCAATCCCGCAGAAGGCATGGCCATATTTAGTAATACTTGCTTAATAATTGAGCACGAGTGTCTGGCTTTCCATAGGTAGTGCTGCTGTGGTCCAGTTCTGAACTGTGGTTCAAACCTGACCATTGGTCAGGTTCGTCCTTGGTTCAGTCCATGGTCCAGCATTTTGCACGGACCGAACCAGAATGAGGTTCGTGGTCCACTAACTCCTGTGCAGTTCATCTATAGGTTCGGACCTTCCCAAACTGTTCCGAACCCCAAACTGAATCTTCCTTGCAATGCCTTCAAGGCTCAAGCACTGTTAAGACCGTACTCAAAGGGTGAAAGATCTGAAGGGCTTTGGCCTCAGTTCGTGCACTGTGCCCCTTTCCCGAGTAATGCCCCTTATTTCAGTGGGTAGGTATACATCTGAAGATCCGGAAGGGGTTGCGTGATGGATCCAGATGTCCGAAGGTATCGGATATGATACATCTGAAGGTTATCCGGAGCGTAGAGATGGAACGAGGATTAAGGCTAGTTTCGGAATGAGTTCCTAACTAGAAACTAACAGAGGTAGACTATCTGAAGATAGAGTCGGAGATATAGACTAAAGAAATCAATCCCAAGTCTCGGAAGATGACTAGAGCAGAAAGTAACTCAAGTCCGGAGGAAACAGAATGAGCAGAATCTAAGATGATATTCAAACTAAGGTTCTATGGAGATCTACAAGTGGTTTATATACTGTAAGTAACTAGCATGGATAATCAAGGAGTCCGGGACCGAGGGCTATGTACGAAGTATAACGGAAGTCTATTAGTTAATGCACAGCGGATCAGTAAGTATGAGTTGGAAATAAAACACAGGTAACGGATCAATAAGCAGGACGGAAATATACACAGCCAGAATACCGGAAACAGGAGGGATGCCGAAAGGAGATAGACGCAGATATACACAGGGGAGTTAGAGTGCGAGAATTGGGCACTTTCGGATGGGTGATCCAGACAGGATTTGTGGACTGGACGGAAGTAGGGTCGATCAGATCTGATCGGATCTGAGATCGGAAATATGGTATATGACATTTGCGCACATCCAGGGCAATCATAGTGGTCAGAATACGGCTCGCTTGATTGTTGATACCATTGACAAATATGAACTACGAAATAAGGTAAAGTTTAGTCTACTACTTTGCTGTGCTGAATCTAATCAGTGTGTTGTAGGTTGGATGGATGACCTCTGACAATGCCACCAATAATGATACCGCCATGAAAGCAGTTGGACAAGAAATCAATCCTGAGGGTACGCAGTGGGCACCTGATGCGCGCCGCATCAGGTGCCAAGAACATATACTTAATCTCGCAGCACGCCACTTCGTTGACGCCATCGCCCCCACACCTCAAGCTGCTCTCATGAAGAAAATTCGACAAGCGCTTGATAATGGCAACGATGCTGACCTCGACACCTTAAATAAACAGCTTTCTTCCATGGACGTCAGTAACAACAACAACAAACAACAACAACAACAACAACAACAACAACAACAACAACACCTTATTGGATACTGGCGATTCACTTGGCAAAGCTCTTGCCCTCATCAAGCAGGTACATGCTATATTTTTTAGACTATTCTTTTGCTGATCGAGATCCTCAGATCCGAAAGTCCCCTCAAGCTCGAGCATTTTCATTTTTCCGCAAGGCTTGCAAAGAGGAAAATGTACATGAACTTGAGCTCTTGCAATGGATCCGGACTCGCTGGGTGTCGCTATATAAATGCCTGGACCACATGTTAATCTTGCATCAAGTGAGTGTTTTTTCTTTCAATGTTTAAAAGTGGCCTGATTTTAATTAAATAGGCCGTAAACCGTTTCACCAACCTTGCCGACGAAAGCAACGAAGTGCCAACTCTTCGCAACAAGACTTACGACAACTTCAAGCTCGATCGAAGCGATTGGAGACACCTCGGGCTTATTCACCGAGTCCTCAAGGAACCAGCCATGGCTCAGCAGTCGTTCTCGTCAGCAAAACATCCGACCGCATGGAAAACGATCCCTACGCTAGAGTGCCTCGCTGATCGATGGAGATCCATGGCAGATGACCCGCAATATCTTCTGATCGCTGATGCGATTAAGGCCGGACTCAAGAATGTCGACAAATACTTCAAGAAAACAAGTCAATCGGACGTTTATTTTATTTGTCTTGGTGAGTACTATCAATTTTTAAAACTCGTTCTTATCTAATATAATTAAAGTTCTTGATCCAAACTATAAGCTCGCATATGTTGAAGGCCGGTGGGATTTTGGAGATGTTGCAGATGTTGCAGATGGCAGAGCTCATCTGGAGGCCGTGGTGAGTACTCGTCTATGTTGTTTTCCCGCTCTAATCTTATTTTTTTTTGTAGTTCGATGACTATTATACACCGCCGAGTCGAACGCCTACTACCAACGAGCAATCTGCTCCGCCGACGAGAGCTGCCAGTGTACGCAAGCACTATGGCGACGATTGGATGCGCGAGGCTATTAGGACGCGTAAGACATCAGACCACCTTACTCACAATCCTCGTCAAGAGCTCAACATGTACTTGTCTTTGCCACTAGAGGAGACTGATGACATTGTGGCCTGGTGGGGGGTAAGTTTTCTTTTTGACTTGTTTTTTTCGCTACTAAATCTACTTAATAGCTTCACTCGCTGCAATACCCTACACTCGCGCGCATCGCGCGAGACTATCTACCCATTCAAGGCAGCTCCGTTCCTTCCGAACAAGCATTCTCAAGCGGAGGAATCACTTCGACTATCCGACGCAATGCACTCGCGACTGACACGTTCACTGCACTACAACTACTGAAGGGAGCATATAGGAATGGGCACCTTTCTGCAGAAGTAGAGGCTGAGGGACATGCGGCTTCATTGGACATGTAACTACGAGTACAAATATCTTGCCTATGTTTTTTTTTTTTCCTGGCTGTAATTTTTTTGCGTTCGGTTCGCGTTCAGACCGAGAAAAAAACCGAACCTGACCGCTGCGAACCGTTCGCAAAGGTTCGGTCTAAGGTTCGTTGAAATAACTAGAACCGAACCTTGGTCCGGTTTTTGGTTCTCGTCCAACCACTCTGAACCGAACGGAACCGGACCGCGGCAGCACTATCCATAGACACGAAGAAACCCGTGCGAGGATTACGATATGGATAGGATCTTGGAAATCAGATGACAAGATGTTCATGTTGTCTGCTGAGTGAACGGCGTACTTCTGTATATGCACTGTACACAAACCTTCCACCTGAAAGTACGTAGTTCTGACTATTAGTCTTCGTCTTCATCGCTCTCTTCCTCTCCTGTACTGTCGTCAACATCTCCTTCACTGTCTTCCGGCTGTGCGGCCCAGTCTGAAATGTCAAGCTTTTCGTGTCGCACTGATTCTGTCCAGAATGTTTAATTGTGCAGTTGAAGCAGGTGAGCGGGGTGGTGAGCTCACCGTTATCTTTTACTTCGTATCCAGCCTGGGTAACGCATCTTACCAACTCTGCTTTGGATCCCACAATAGTACTGTTGCCCAAAATGCATCCATCTAGCTTCGCTCTGGAGTAGGGTACGTCATCGTTACATAATAGTTGAAAATTACACACCCATCAGAAATCACACAATGATCGAGGAGAACGCATCCCACAATCTTCACCATCTTTCCGATGACACAATGTTTTCCTATGGTAGATTTTTTAATGGTTGATTTCTCTTCGACACGTGTGAAGTCTCCAATGGAGGTGTCAACTACAAACTATTGTACCTCATTTTCAGTGATGATCTGATCAAGAAAGGAAGAGGACAAACGTGGCGATTTGCTTCGAGGTACGCTGGTAGGTTGTTGACACGAATAGCGAACCCATCATCCGCTTGATGAATTATAATTCCTATTCGAATGCTCGTAGCATATTTTTCCTGCTTAGTTGATTGGTACTGCAATTTGCATAACCAAGGAAAGAAGTCTTCTCTGAGAGAATCAAACCGAGTTTTCTGGGCCAACAAGTCGAGCACGGCGCGTTTACAAACGTAAACATGCGAGTCTAGCAACCTCGAAGACAACTTTGCCTGTGGATATCTAAGGAATTGAGTCATCACGCACGACTGCGGAACGACATGAATCACCTTGAGAGTAAGGTCATCCGCAGCTCCAGTTCATCGTTGTTTTTATCAGCTTCACGAGGACTATCTACGTATAACAGGGTGCCACTGATGTGATCCCATACAATCGGAGTTGGTTGTGCTGGAGAACCCCACTCATCTGAAGTGGTCTGCTTGTCTGATTTGTGTTCATACCAACACGAAGTGACAATGGAACCATCCGACATCGTGTCCGTGCGGAACTTGTTGAGTAGCTTTGATAAGGGTAGGGAAGGTGGCGGTATGAAGTCGCAAGGGATAAGAATGAAGTCTTCTTTGACGCGGTTGGCGAAATGGCGAAGTACGGAGCACGTCCCTGCACTTAGTTCCTGCGATTCATCAAAAGTCTGGAGGTCAATGTGAACGGAAGAGAAAGATGCAGATGAAGATTGCGAGTGGATATAATGTGATATTGCAGGGCGGTGTGATGAAGGGCAGATCAAAAGGACATCTGAGACTCAATAAGCCATCGTTGGTCCAAACAATTTGTATGAAGTTATGGAATCCACCTTTGATACCAGACTGCTCGACCCATGACAAGGGATAGTCGAGCATAGGTTTATTTGAAATCGGAAGTAATGCCTTTGGACAGGGCTCATCACCATGTTCGCCGGTCAAAGGGAGTAGTCTGCAAATTAATGATGATGTAGTCAATCTATAATTCATGAGTGTCAGGACTTACTCGTTTCCAAATCCCGCGAGGATGACTGCTACGAATTCACGAGTGACTACTTCAACTGGAGTAACGTCAAAGTTCATCATCGCGCGCAAGGGTACGAAACGAAGATTTCTGACTCGGACTTTATCAATTCATCATGATCAGCGACATACATTCCTCCTACTGTGACATTGTGACAGTCACGTACAATCTGAGGCTGTACCCTGTGGTCCAGTGGACGTCCTTCAACCAAGCCTAGCTTCATTGATAATCTCCAGCACGCCTCTGTCAGCGTTGTGGTTGTGGTTGCCGCAATGGCTGCTCAGCCAACCGTGCATCAGCTATTCAGACGCCTGGAAACTGTGGGCAAGGGCGCCTATGGTTCTGTCCATAAAGGCGTTCATATACCTACAGGAAATATCGTGGCTCTCAAAATCATCAACTTAGACACCGCTGACGACGATGTAGAAGCCATTCAACGCGAAGTGGCTCTATTAACCCAGCTTCGCGATGCTCCCAACGTCACCAAGTATTACGGTTGTTATCTTGATGGCCCGCGCGTTTGGATTGCCATGGAATTCGCCCAGGGTGGAAGTGTCCGCACTCTCATGCAAACTTCTAAAGACCGTGTTCTCGAGGAGCGGTTCATTGTACTCATTACCCGTGAGGTTGTCATTGGGCTCAATTACCTACATAAATCCGCCATCATCCATAGAGACATCAAAGCCGCCAACATCCTCATCACTGCCACCGGTAAAGTTATGATTTGCGACTTCGGTGTCTCTGCACTCTCTGCTACAACTACGAGCAAACGAAACACTCTGATGGGCACTCCGAATTGGATGGCTCCTGAAGTGGCCCAGCCAGTTCCAGCGTACGATAGCAAGGCCGATATTTGGAGTCTGGGCATCATGATTTATGAGATGGTGAAGGGTGCACCTCCTCATTCAGACTTGAGGGATGCAATCAAGGTCATGCAATTAATAACCAAAGTACAACCTCCTCAATTAGCCGAAGGTGATGGTAGTAAAGAAATGCGAGAGTTCGTATCGCACTGTCTCAAAGCCTCTCCAAATGAGGTGAGCTTTTGGGTGTTGATGTTTCCCTGATTGATGGCATAATTGATGCGAGGAATAAGCGATTTTCTGCTGATGAATTAATGAGAACGAAGTGGATGAAATCGGTCTCAAAGGCAAACGTGTCTACTCTACGGGAGCTGATACTTCGATATGATGCTTGGATGCAAAATGGGGGTACTCGCAATAGCTTAGTGGAACCACTCGATTGGGAGAATGAGGAGAAAAGAGAGTGAGCAAGTAGCACCATTTGTCCAGCACTCTTACTTACTAAATTTATTCATTAGCTTGCAAGGCCTAGTGGATGAAGAGACAGACCTCTGGGAATTTGACACAATAAGACGTCGAACATTTCAAGCTGCATTAAAGGAAGATTTATCGCCGGATACCTTTCCAGTTGCCTCGTCACTATCAGTTCCTACTATCAAACCTTCAGCACGGTTGCCTACGTCATTACGTGGCCTTTTTGATGATGACCTTGTGCATCTTGGATTTGAAACCTTGCAGGCTCCGATGCCACCTCCACCACTACGTGACACTCCAAGCCCAACACCTCTAGCACCTTCCTCTTCCTCTCCATCACGTGATCGTACACCGTTCAAACGTACAACATTAGCCGTTGCAGACAGCACAGATGATGTTCAGATGGTTAAATACAACGATTTTGCATTTCCTCCCAGGACAGTTTCTCGAGCGAAATCAAAACTCTCTACCAATGTCCCAACTTCTATGGATGTGGAAATGAAAGAGGGAAATACACCTCCAGAGGAGAGGACCGAAGGTGCATACGTTGCAATTGACATCGGCTATTATCGGCTTATTCTTTTCACAAGTTAAATCTGTTACCGCTATTGAGACTACTCCGATCTCTCCTCTTTTGCCACCCGTTAGGCCTTTTGTGGTCCGGGAGAGAAGTGGTAGTTCATCTAGCAAAGGCAGTGACGGCAGCAGCTCTGCTGCAAGTTTAATTTTGCCAGGACTTAAAGACGCAGTGAAGGTAGCAATGACGGCATATTATTGTTATTGCATTGTTCACTCATGCCGTTTTAGGTGCCTACCATTACGTCGGAGCACCAGTTGGGTCTAACAGATTTGCTCCCGCCTTCGCCTATGATTGTCCACAATAAAAGTTCTTATGTCCATTCTCCTAACGGATTTGGATCACCCTCGACGACAAGTGACAAGAGCTCCATCAGTCTTGGCTCCCTTCCTGCAGCGAATGCTTCTAGCGCTTCCCTTACGCTTGCGCGGAGCCATTCTCCCTCCGGGCCTTCTAATCTGTTTCACTCTGCTTCATTATCTCACTCTGGTCCATCAGCAAAATTGACAATTGTCGGACCTCAAGTATTGCCGCTGGATTTCTGCAATATTATGAGCCACGACGCCACGAATGTGCAACTGGTACGGTCCGTCAATGATTTAACAAAATGGTTGTCTGTAATCGAAGTTGGTTTTACGATGATGCTCGAACAAGCCGCAGGGGACTCTATAGCGGAAGAGCAGGAAGGGGCTATTGAAACGGATTCCTTTACGGAAGACACAGACGCATGGAAATGGGATTCTGTAACTGATATCGTTCTGGAGTCCAGCTAGTTGTTAAACCTGATATCCTAATGGCATTCTACTTTCCTGAAATTCTACCGTAGGTATATGGTTTGTATAGACTCCTTTTTACTGTCCTTGGTAACTACGAAATATAATTATACTTAGCGAGGTATTCAATGATGACCTCGACTGCTGTGGTTACGTCACATTCGTCTGTTCTGATATGTATATCAGGTATCTCAGGAGCTTCGTACGGCGCAGATATGCCAGTAAAATCTACATATAAATTTTTTGAGTGCCTTCGTATTACAGTGATGGATTACGTGGTAGTGACTTACCCTTGATTGTTCCTGCACGAGCTGCTTTGTAAAGCCCTTTCGGATCACGTTGTTCAACCACGCTGAGAGGGGCATCAACAAACACTTCGATGAACCCGAGGCCACCTTTCTCATGAAGTTCGCGAACTACTTGTCGATCTGCTCTGTATGGCGATATAAAAGCTGTGATCGCGATGCAAGCAGAGTCCGCGAATAATTTGGAGACCTTCAAAGAAAGATGAGGACGTGGTTGCTCCATAGTCCTAGGTTCCTAATGCAATACCTCGCCTATACGCCTGATATTTTCAATTCGGGACTTCTCGTCGAAACCAAGGTCCTTGTTAAGCCCTAAGCGAACGTTGTCTCCATCGAGCCGGTAGGTGAATTTGTGTAAGTGAAGTAGATGTTGCTCTAGAGCACATGCTATCGTTGACTAAGAAGGAATCAGCGCACTAGTGACAAGATGAGAGAGTAACAGACCTTTCCACTGGCACTGAGTCCAGTCAGCCAGATAGTAACACCTGTCTGTTTGAGGAAGCCAACGCGTTCTTGGGCGTCAACAGATCCTATAAACCTTGGTATTTTGTTTCAGGATAAAAGCCATTCCAAGAACACACCTGGATGGAAAGTAATGTTTGTTGACATCTTGATACTAGTGAGAGAGTGAGTAGAATAGCTTCAGTGACTCACTGTGTTCTCCGGATTCCCCACTGAATGACGTTTTTGGGGGTCATTACCACGTCGTAATCTAGTATCGGCCCGGGTATCACCTCATTAATAGTACTGGGGCTAAATATAGTCGTTGATAGCAGGGCTTGATTTTCTACAGGTATAACCTGTATCATATTCACAACCAAAAGTGTTTCATGGAATATTTATACTAGGTGTTGCTACTAAGAGTTATCAAACGTGATACTAATAATGCATAATGTTACTCTACTTATACTGCTTCACGCCTCCGAGGCGATGCACGTAGAATATCATCTACCCTATTTCCATCCAAGGTTAAACGAGAGATCATGGTCCAGAGGGTGAACTGCATACCTTATTATCATCTCCGCTGCTTCGCTTGCACTGAGTACAACCTGCCGCTTGAGTTTATAACTCTCCGTCACCCCTAATTGTCTCATCGACCCAATGGTGCCCTGGTTCATATCTGAAAATCCTATCAGTCCAGCCTACGCCTGAAAAGTACACAATCATACCGAGTCCAGCATCCAACTGTCCCTCATAATGTGCGGCTCTCAGCCTCGTAACAAGGTCGCTCGAATCATAGCCAGCATTGTCCGCGAGGATAGTCGGTATTTGTCTCAGAGCACGGCTGAATGCCTCGGCAGCTATCGCCTTCTTGCCCTTGACCTTCCGCGCGGCCTCCTCCACAGCACAGCTCATTAACATCTCGAACATCCACCGCCTAAGACAATGCGTGTCTCTTTGACAGTTTGCGATAAGACAGAAAGCGCATCATGTAACGAGCGCTCGGCTTCGTCAATCATCTGGTTGGTTGAACCACGTAACACAACAGTGCAGGCTTCGCCCGCAGCAACACCAGAGAATTTTATAAGCTGTAATTCCTGATCAGTTCAGACCAGCGAGCAGATAATGACACCAACCTTATCCTCGCCAATAATGATTTCCTCGATCAAATCGCACTTCCCAAGCATCACCAGATCTGGTCTGTCGAACGTGCTTGCAATCTCACCACCAGTAACGAGTGATAGTCGCTCAACACCCTCAAAATCGGCATGCTCAATTACCATGATACCTTTTTCTGCCAAGAGAGACTCGGGGTAATTGTAGATGAGCTGCCGGTTGACAAAGCAATTAATACCATGCACGGCGATCGCGTCGACTTTGGCTTTCATCTTTTCCTATAATATGTCGTTAGTAAATTCAGAAGGCCATGAAAATGTATGGGTACCCGTTCAGCCCGCTCAAGCTCAGCAAGTTTTCCAGTCGAGTCCACTTTTACTCTAGCTCCAAAGATCTTGATCTTATCGGTGTCCATTGCTTTTGAAGAACTGGACTTTAGTCCTAGATCAATGCGAGATGGACCCATACCGTACAGGTATTAGCAATGAGAATTTTTGCATTCTCCATCCGTTTAGGCGAGTTCACGGCAATAGTTTTATCGAGAATGAAACCTGTATGAGGTACGTTGGTGGGATAAGTGAGATTCATTGCATCTCTCAGCTAACCTTCGTCGAGGTATGAGTCTGTGAGTTTGCCTCCGACCTTTTTAATTATCTGAATGTGCTCCAGATCCGTTGATCCCTAGAAGATGGTCAACATTAGTCTCATATATAGCATTTAGAATATACCTTTAATCGAAGCACAGCATCTACAGCTAGGTTGGCAAAGTAATCTTTTTCTTGTGATAAGACTTTTGATGATAGGGTCGTACGGGCAATATTGAAAAGATCCCACGAAACTGGGCAGCATCAGAGCTATTTGAAGGCACAAACCAAGTCGTTCCCGTAAGGAATCAGGCAGCAACACCAAAAAAATGCAAAAACGTACGCGTGATCGACCGCTGCATTCTCCAGTGCCGCAAGCGCAGCAATGCTTGCGACCCGATATCCTTCCACAATCGTCTGTGGATGTATTTTCATTGCAACCAACTTCTCTGCTTCCCTCAGCAACTCTGCTGCTAGCACACACACGCTTGTTGTTCCATCTCCGACTTCGTCGTCTTGGACTTTTGAGATATTGACGAGGATCTTGGCTGCTGCATTGTCGAGCTGGATGGACTTCAGGATCGTTGCACCGTCATTAGTCACCTGTATATCTCCTGAAGATGCCGATTGCAGAATCTTGTTCATGCCTTTTGGCCCAAGCGTTGATTTCACGAGATCGCCAAGAGCGAGGGCGCCGACGAAAGACGATAGACGGGCATTTTCAGCTTTCTCCTCCGATGCCTGCAGAACGTTAGATGTCACACAAAGCGTAGAAACATCAAACTGCCGGAGCCTACCTGTTGACCAAAAATATGCATGGACATGATTGCGGTTTTGCGGGACAAGGTCAATCGTGCTCCATGAGATTAGAATCACAAAATTAAGATTTCAAGTTGTACCCAATGTGAACAATACCCCCTGTTCAGTATTCATTTTCTATATTCCACATGTATTGGTGCAGAGATCGTGTACATCCTTGGTATTTACGTAGTACTCCAAAGTCCCATCTCAGCTATGTAACTTTGCCGAGCTCCCCGCTACTCCTGTTACGGTATGTTGATTAAGTAGATGGATTCGTGGACTTTGCTGCAGCCCCACACAACCAGATGACAGACTTCTTGATGGCTTCCGTTACCTCTTCTGTGCTCAGAGGCTGATCAACAGGTGGACAATGCAGGAAAATGACTTTAGTGGTCGACTTATCAGCCTTTCCGCTTGCCCGTCTACTCTCGGCCAGTGAGCAATAATAAATGAAGTCGCAAAGGTAGTGCCCTGCGTCCAGGGACGAATATATTTGCTTTCCAAACCATGTCAATATTCCTTACAAGATACACGCAGTTCACTCTCACCTCAACGCCCGACTTTTTGAGGTGATGCACAAGCTTCTCGACATCAATTTCTGTGAAAATTTCCTCTGGGAACGCCTCGTATCCCTTTCCAAATCCACGTTTAGGTGGTTCTGTACCATCAACAGGTGGTTCAATGAGGTATTCACTTAAACGTGTTCTTTCCATCCTCTCCAACTCCGAAGGTTCTGATTGTCCGCGATTGGAATTAGAGCTTTCCTCACGCGTCACGCGTACGATTGGCGCATGACTACCAGTGGCATCCTTCATGTTGTAACCAAACTTATGTCCAACCCTCTCCATTCGCAGTGGTCCTCTCCCAGCGACGCCTACATGAAAGATAAGATCGAATCCATCTGATGGCAGTATGATGTCTGATAGGTCAGGATCTGCCGAAGGAGGAAGGACAGGTGGCCGTGCGTGCAGTCCGGGTACAATGGCAAGGACATCCTCGTATGTCACGGGGACTTGAAGGGTCGATAGATAAATGTCGCGAGTGTCTTGAGTAAAGCTGCTTGCTTCGGCCGTGGGGTCTTGATCGTCAATTATAATGGGTTCATCAGGCGATCGGTGGTTAAAACGGTGTTGTGAAGTGGCTTGACAGCCAGCCATGATGGATTGACCGCATAGCGAGAGAACGGCTAGGCTCACTGACAGTTAGGCGCGTGTTTGAAAGGGTGAGAGCAAGTAAGCCTTCAAGGCAACTCACACCAAAGCCAGTTATAAGAACATGGTAAGGTCGCACTTCTGATGCAGAGATATCGTTTACATCGATGGCTGGCATCGTTAGTTCGAGATATGCGAATCAACAAGGATGATTTGGTGCGCGTGGTCGAGAGCAGTTGCTTCCACAAGAGCTGGGACCCGGGACACTGCCAAGTCCAGCAGGTGACCCAGTTAAACAGCAACCTTTTAACATTTTGCTACTGACACGCACTGGACGGAAACCTGTTATCGAGCTTGAATTCAAGTTTGAAACCAACGCTTCTGTAGATCTCTGAGTACTGTTTTCGTATCGAAGCTTTGGCAGAGCCTTGACAGACATAGCTTACCTCTACTCTGAACGACGACATGCCTTCAGGTGAGCTACTGTATTTGTCAAGACTCACTCGTACCGACGACTCATGTTCCCAACAGTATCTTGGTCAGTCATTTGATTGACCCTAAGCATTATGCTACTGACACTTGGTTGCTCGAAGTCCAATATGTCAGCAGCCTGTTTTGGAGGAGAACATCAATGAACATCTGGACAACAGCTGCAGTATGAATCATGTGGCATCTGAAGGAGAACCCTCCTCTCGAACCAAAAACACAGCATCCAAGAAGTTAGCGCCGATATTTAGTAAGACCCGCGACAAGCACACCAGCAATTTGGCGGACGGCCCTTCAGTATCTCCATCGCTAACCCAAGATACACTTACTACCCCCAAGAAACGAAAGTTTGAAGTGTCGTCACTGTCGAGCAAGCGCTTCAAAGGCACGCCTTCTAACTTGAGGTCCGCCATGCCTCTTGCAGAGAGGCTTCGTCCACAATGCCTGGACGAATTTTTCGGGCAGAAGCACTTAACTGGTCCGGAATCTCTTCTGACGAGTATGCTGGACAGTGGTATCATTGGCAGTCTTATATTATGGGGACCACCTGGGTGAAGGAATTCGACTGTTATCATTAAATTTGTTATTGACACACCTCAAGCTGCGGAAAGACCACTTTGGCAAGATTATTGGCACGGCATATGGACTGCAATTTCAGGGAGCTAAGCGCGACTTCTTCTGGCGCGAACGATGTCCGCGCAGTGTTTGAGGAGGCTAAAGCAACTCTTTCGTTGACTAGAAGGTAAGGTGGAACTTTTTTCGCGCCTTATTTCGTTAACTTCACTTATGCCAGAAAAACAATACTGTTCTTGGATGAGGTGCATCGTTTCAGCAAGACGCAACAGGTACTATTCTTCTAAACACACTCGCACCTATTTCTGAAGCGAATGAATAGGACGTCCTCCTTCCATTCATTGAACAGGGTCAGATACAGGTATGTAACACAATGAAGACTCCTTGACTATTAACAAAATAGAAGATGATTGGAGCAACAACCGAGAATCCGTCATTCAGGCTGACAGGCGCCTTGCTGAGTCGTTGCAGGTAAGTAAAAATGTGATGTTTCGTTTCAAGCACCGACTTTTGCAGAGTGTTGGTGCTTGAGCGCTTGACAGACGATGATATCCGAGGTATCATCACCAGAGCTGTAGAACGAGTGTTGGCGTCCGCCCCTCATGAACAAGCAGAATGTGAAAGAGTAGCCAGTCAGCTGGTGGATACAGAGCCCACGACATCACAAAATTCGCTGTCGCGGTCTCAGTCTCAGTCCTTGCAGGCGCCTATCAATTCCGATGGTCCATTTCTGCCGTATGCCCAACTGACAGACCGCGTTATCTCTTGCATTGTATCTCTTTCTATGGGAGATGCACGGACTGCGTTATCTCTACTAGAGCTTGTCCTCGCTTCTAAACCAGATAGAGATGAACATACTCTTCTCGTATCATTACGCCAAAGTGTCTCTACTTCTTACGATCGTGTGGGGGAGAGCCACTACGACATGATTTCAGCGCTTCACAAGAGTATCCGCGGTAGCTACGGTAGTGCTGCGATATACTGGCTAGCACGGATGCTGACAGTGGGAGAGGACCCGTTGTATATCGCGAGAAGATTGGTAGTCTGTGCAAGCGAAGATATTGGGTTGGCTGATGCGCATGCCCTTCCTCTGGTATGTGAACCAATGACTGAAGACAAATCCCAATTCAGCATTTACAGGCGATGGCAGCCCTTCAAGCTTGCCAAGTTATTGGCATGCCTGAGTGCCGAATCAATCTAGCACATTGCGTGTGTTACCTATCAGAGGCGCCGAAATGTACTCGCGCGTACGAGGCATACAACCGGGCAGAGGTAGCGGCAAAGTTAGACCCAAAAATGGCTGTACCTATGGCGGTCCGTAATGCTCCGACAGCGCTCATGAAGGAGCTTGGCTATGCAGAAGGATACAATTATAACCCAAGCTTTCGGTGCGCCAACAGTTTCAGATTGCTCACTGAAGTGTTGCTCAATTCTCCTGTAACAACAGGCATCCCGTATACAATGACTACCTGCCAATTAAATTCCGCGGCGAGAAATTTTTAAAGGAAGTCGGAGACTTGTCGGACAAAAAATGGGATGAACAGGAGTTATTGCGTTGGGAACAAAAAGAGAATGGCGGACAGCTATGGGAAGGTCGCTTGTCTGCTCAACACTGTTGTTGAATTGTGCATTGTTTGGATGTCGCTGATCCCTCCCTTGATGCTATGCCACCTCATTGTGGGTAACATTACCGTTGAGAAACGAGTGTCTCGGATGAGCCGTTCAAAAGAATGACATGCCTTAACCAAACCGTTCACACGTTCTTCTGTGAGCATGAATGATCGTTTGGTCATACAACTCAATTACAAAGACGGCGAGGGAAAAGGAGTGGCATCATCATTAAAAAAATTAAAATGTGGAGGTGCGTTGTTCCTCCACCGTAGCATGCGGTCTGTGACACATTGACTGACAAATGCAATCTCGATACGGCGCCAGGCACACATGCGCCATCCTGAAGTGGGAACAGTGTATCTGTTCCATGTGAGTCTTGTGCAGATAACGAATTCCGGCTGCCGATGTTATAACCGCATTATGAGCTCCATGGCAATCCTGCCGGAAAGATTTGAAGATGTGACAACGCAATACTCACCAACATCATGAAGTCAGTTTAGGTGCGCAATAACAATGATTATATATATGCATTAGCACGAGATCCTCCAGAACTGATGACGTTATGACATTCCGAATGCGGGCTATTCTATTTTCGATAACTTCTTATCTTACACACATGGCTCACACTGGCGCCGCCCGTAACCGAACAATTGGATTTTCAATTACGAGAATATTCGCTTATCTGCTTTCGAGTTAAAATACATATAATGTCACGAAACTTTCTACTTCTCTCGCAGTGCTGTCCTAACAGTTACGATGAGTCTGGCTACTGCAGGCGAGCACATTGTGCCCAGCGAGAAAGCTCCTAGCACTAGTGACAAATCGTTCGATGGGAAAGGTGACATCGAAACTGCAACAGTTGATGCTCCCGATGGCAGCGAGGAAGGCGTGCTCTCCAATGAACGTGACATTGCTACCCACGTCATCTCAGTGGACGACGATCCTTCTCTGAATCCATGGACATTCCGTGCATTCTTTATTGGTCTTGGCCTCTCAACCTTTGGTGGAGTACTCGGTGAGCTTCTCTGAGTTCGTCTCAGCCAGTATGATACTTATCAATATCAATTTCCAGCGGAAATCTATTATTTCAAGCCTGTACGTAGTAGAGCAAGCATGTCAACTTGGTGTGCTCATATCATTGCTGTAGCAAACGATTCTAGTGTCATTGATGTTCCTTGCGGTTGTGTCCTATATCCTGGGCATCTTCATGGAGACCTTCATTCCTCGCCGCGGATTGCTGCGCTATCTGAACCCTGTAAATCAATTTACCCACGTCCGTTATTTCATTCTAAGCATCTTTCGCAGGGACCATTCAACAAGAAAGAAAATGCTTTCATTGTCATCATGGCAAGTGCCTCTGCCAACTCTGCCTTAGGTACCGAAGTTCTCGCTGTCCAACGGTCAGTGAGCATAACTCATGTTGATAGCATTTGCTGATCTTTGCTAAAGATTGTATTACAATATCACGCCCAATGCCGGTGCCTCAGTGTTCCTACTCTTCTCTTCCCAACTTCTTGGGTATGAATTTTTATTATTAAAGTCGCAGCGGACGTTGACAAAGTTCTCAGTTATGGAATCGGTGGCATGATGAGAGGTATGTTCGTAATTAAATCTATTATCGAACCCTGTGTTTAAATAGCTCTACCAGGCATCCTGTTATATCCGTCCAAGATGTTATACCCCGGTGTGCTACCATTGTTGTCCATGTTCGATGCTCTCTACGAGGGCGGGATGGCAGCACGGAAGAAGCTCAGAGTCTTTTACTTCGTGTTTTCTGCGTAAGTCCCTCGATTGAGACCGGCGATGATCAATTGTGCTGATCGACTCAGCATCTTTATTTGGGAACTTTTCCCAGAATGGATCTTTCCGCTTCTGACCGGGCTTTCAATTTTCTGTCTTGCGGTTCCCAACAATGCTGCCGTCTCGCGAGTGTTTGGTGGCACTAACGGTAACGAGGGTCTAGGGCTCCTGTCTATCTGCTTTGACTGGCAAGTAAGTGTGAATACGAATTTCGAAGTGGATCGGGTTACTGAGTGAATCTACGACAGTATATTTCTAGTGGGATAAACCCTATGACTATCCCGCTCAAAGCACAGGTATGACGTCTTCTCAAGTCCGTGGGCCGAAAAAGCCTTACGTAGTCTATGAACAGTTCTCGAATTTCTTGGGCTACATTCTTTGCATGTACGATAACTGCGCCCTGATTGAGACCTTGCATTGACTTGCGTCTAGGGTCGTGTTTGTTGCTGTGTATTACAACAACATCTGGAAGGCCCAGAACTTCCCATTCGTTAGTCCGCATTCATATACAACGGCAGAACATTGATTCCAACTCCCCACAGCTTTCTCAACTCCTATACTATGAAAACGGAACACAGTATAATCAAACACTTATTCTCAATTCCGATTATGAAGTCGATCCCACACTCCTAGCTGAACAAGGATTACCTTACTATTCCAGCACTTGGATAGTCTACTTGCTCACCTCAAATCTGGCAAGTATATTAAACATTACTGAGACTCTGCCGATTGACGTTTTCAAATACTAGGGTTTGGCGGCCACGTTTACCCATCTTCTCCTCTGGAACTGGGACGATCTTGGTTTTGCATGGGGTTGGATGTCTCTGTCAAGCATCAAACAAATGTGGTCGAATTTTGACTGGAAGTTCTGGAAGGCCGACGGAATGCGGAAGCAAGACGACGACGAAAATGTCGATCCCCACTACAGGCAGATGCTGAAGGTTAGTTTTACATTTCTCTGTATTCAACCTACCAACATGAATATCTCTGCACTAGTACCCCGATGCTCCCAATAGCTGGTACTTTGTCGTTTTCGTCTTGGCTTTTATTATTGCCCTGGTCGTTATATACAAGACCAATTCAACTTTGCCATGGTGAGTAATTATGATAGGAAGTGTGGTTTACGCTGATCAGCAGTGAAGGTGGGGCTTCATTGTCTCGCTCTTACTGGCGACGATTTCTATTCTGTTCTTCGGTGCACTCTACGCGATTACGGGGTTGGGTTCATCATCCAGCCGTAAGTCCTCGAACTCAATTTCGATCTTCGATAATTCAAATTGCACACAGATTTGTCCAGATGATTGGTGGTTACCTTCACAGGGGAAAGCCAGGTGATTAGCTGACTCGTCATTTGTTTCTAATATATCTGACTGACAAATGCGACAGTGGCAAATATGTACTTCGTTCTATACGGATACAGTATGTGTCAGCCTTGCGTTTCAAGAACAAGTCGGCTAACCAATGTTACAGACACTGTCTCCCAAGCCCAACTACTACTCCGCGACCTCAAGATTGCCCAGTGTGTGTATATTTAAAGCGCGTAGGAGGACAGGGTAAATCTGTGTTGACCGTAATTTACAGACGCAAAACTGCCACCTCGCGCTGCATTTACCGCCCAGATTCTTGGCACGCTGCTTGGTGCTGTCTTGAACTTCAGTGCGCAGCCACTTGTTACATGACTATAAAACCAACTGACATTGCACATGTAGTCATGATGAATTCAATCATAGATAATCAACGTGAAATCTTGTTATCTGTTCAAGGAACCAATATCTGGTCTGGCCAACAGCCACAGCAGTACAATTCTCAGGCAATTGCATGGGGTGGACTTAGTAACGAGCTCTTTTCCGTCGGCGAAAGATACCAATGGGTTCCTTGGGCGTACCTACTTGGACTTTTCGTACCTATTCCGTTCTGGATTATTCACAGGTACTGGCCAAAGCTTCGTGCTGATTACCTTTATACTCCAGTTATCTGGTACGTTTGGTGCTCCTTGAATTACTAACAGCATGCTCACGTATTTCACAGCTACTTCATCGGATGGCTTTGTGTTGGGATCAATTCATCTATTCTCTCCTACTTTACTGTCGCATTCCTCTCGCAATGGTGGCTACGTACGCGCTACCCTCGCTGGTTTGCTAAATACAACTACATCATCGGAGCTGGTGAGTGCTCTCGAACGTCATTAGGGATCCTGAACTAATCAAGTGATGTAGCCCTTGACGGAGGCACTCAAGTCATGGTTTTCATCCTTTCGTTTGCGGTGCAAGGCGCTGCGGGAACCTCTCACCTGTTCACTCCATGGTGGGGCGCGAACCAAGGAGGTAATTATGACCACTGTCTGATGTTGAATTGAGATTAGTGACCATTGGGACTGTGGGACTTATTGCACGTACGTATCATTATTATTGAGCAACTCGACTCCGTTGTTGTATGGCATACTTATAAGCATCATGTAAGAGAATGTGCTGTATATATGCGTGGTGCAGCGCTCTTTTCACGCCATAGTTGAGACGATGAGGAAAAACGCTTCATTAGATAAGTGCCATGGCTGTGGATACACGAGGCCTATAGGCTTGTAATGGGCAGCATATTTGCTGAGGTCCATGTTAACATCACTTGGTGTCTGCGCAGACACGCACTCAGCCTGCAAGGCTGGGTATGGGTTCGGGCGGGGGGGGTGCAATGTGAACAAAAAGATGGTTATGGTACGAGTAAGAAGAATGACGAGCGGAGAGCAAGGACAGATCGACGTAGTTATGAGACGGATAGAGGCAGATTTCGAGACGAGTTTACCAGACGAGATGTTTGAAGGACTTTCTGAGGTGCTTTTGAGTGAGGAATCTTCGGGATAGAATTGGCTCTAGGCACGAGAGTACATGGGCGGTATATATACTTTTTCGAGTAGTTGACTAGGCCAGAATTAAGCATAAGAGCATGTGGTGATAACAAAAATGAACAGTCGGAGCAAGAGTGAGCACAAGGTAGAAGGTATGTGTCCATGTGACGTCGGATGCGAAGTTTTAGAATGGTCCGCGTGCTATGCTATCCTTACACTGAGACCGGCCGTAACTTGCCTATTCACAAGTCATTGCATTCCTCGCATCAACTTTACGTTCTATCCAAACCGTCTGTGGACGGTGAACCGAAGACAGTTTTCCTTGCGACCTGTGTATGCAACTCCATTAATAGCTGTCAAGAGTTGATACCAGCACGGACCTGCGTAGTCGACCTTCATCAGCAAAACACTTATGTACTATACAGGAAGTCCCCCTATGTACAATGCAGTGCAGCAGTGCTGCACAGCACTGGAGATAGGGGGACCTCACATTTGGGTTTTGCTGATGAGTTCGAACGGATCCCTTTGCTCACGACCAAATGTACCAACTCTGTTGAGAGTGAGAACATGAAGGGAAACATTGTCTATTTGCAGAGATTCAGCAGCGAACGAAAGAAAGGATAGTGCGGCGTCAATATTGGATTCCACCTGAATTACTATTATAGATCCTTTGGCTCGCTGACATTGTTGAAATTAGATATATATATCGCCATGTAAGAGCCATCTGAAGGGTCCCTGTCCTTATTATATATACATTATATACTGTCAAGACAGCGCTATTTTCGGTAGACATAAGAGTCCAAGGTGCCTTCTTATCTCACTAGACCTGGGACACAAGCTCACGACATCATGCGTACAGATCCTACTGTATACACTAGAGCCGTAAACATAACCGCACCGAGCAACTGGATTTCACATGACGAGAATATTCGCTTATCTGCGTTTGAGTTAAATACATATAGTGTGCTGAAACTTCTCTCTTCCTTGGCAGTACTGTCTTAACAGTTACGATGAGTCTGACTGCTTCTGCGGGGGCGATCAGCGAGCACATTGTGCCCAGCGAGAAAGCTCTTAGCACCAGTGACAAGTCGTTCGATGGGAAAGGTGACGTTGAAACTGCAACAGTCGATGCTGCCAGTGACAGCGAGGAAGGCGTGCTCTCCAATGAACGTGACATTGCTACGCACGTCATCTCTGTGGATGACGACCCTTCTCTGAACCCGTGGACATTCCGCGCATTCTTTATTGGTCTTGGCCTCTCAACCTTTGGTGGAGTGCTCGGTGAGTTTCTTTAAGTCCGCTTTTAACCTGATACTCATCGATGCCAATTTGTAGCGGAAATATATTATTTCAAGCCTGTGCGTAGTAGAGCAAGCATTACAACTTTGCGTGCTTATATCATTGCCGTAGCAAACGGTTCTAGTGTCATTGATGTTCCTTGCGGTTGTGTCCTATATCCTGGGCATCTTCATGGAGACCTTCATTCCTCGCCGCGGATTGCTGCGCTATCTGAACCCTGTAAATCAATTTACCCACGTCCGTTATTTCATTCTAAGCATCTTTCGCAGGGACCATTCAACAAGAAAGAAAATGCTTTCATTGTCATCATGGCAAGTGCCTCTGCCAACTCTGCCTTAGGTACCGAAGTTCTCGCTGTCCAACGGTCAGTGAGCATAACTCATGTTGATAGCATTTGCTGATCTTTGCTAAAGATTGTATTACAATATCACGCCCAATGCCGGTGCCTCAGTGTTCCTACTCTTCTCTTCCCAACTTCTTGGGTATGAATTTTTTTATTAAAGTCGCAGCGGACGTTGACAAAGTTCTCAGTTATGGAATCGGTGGCATGATGAGAGGTATGTTCGTAATTAAATCTATTATCGAACCCTGTGTTTAAATAGCTCTACCAGGCATCCTGTTATATCCGTCCAAGATGTTATACCCCGGTGTGCTACCATTGTTGTCCATGTTCGATGCTCTCTACGAGGGCGGGATGGCAGCACGGAAGAAGCTCAGAGTCTTTTACTTTGTGTTTTCTGCGTAAGTCCCTCGATTGAGACCGGCGATGATCAATTGTGCTGATCGACTCAGCATCTTTATTTGGGAACTTTTCCCAGAATGGATCTTTCCGCTTCTGACCGGGCTTTCAATTTTCTGTCTTGCGGTTCCCAACAATGCTGCCGTCTCGCGAGTGTTTGGTGGCACTAACGGTAACGAGGGTCTAGGGCTCCTGTCTATCTGCTTTGACTGGCAAGTAAGTGTGAATACGAATTTCGAAGTGGATCGGGTTACTGAGTGAATCTACGACAGTATATTTCTAGTGGGATAAACCCTATGACTATCCCGCTCAAAGCACAGGTATGACGTCTTCTCAAGTCCGTGGGCCGAAAAAGCCTTACGTAGTCTATGAACAGTTCTCGAATTTCTTGGGCTACATTCTTTGCATGTACGATCACTGCGCCCTGATTCGAGACCTTGCATTGACTTGCGTCTAGGGTCGTGTTTGTTGCTGTGTATTACAACAACATCTGGAAGGCCCAGAACTTCCCATTCGTTAGTCCACATTCATGTGCAACAGCGGAAAATTGACGCCAATTCCCCACAGCTTTCTCAACTCTTGTTCTACGAAAATGGAACACAGTACAATCAAACACTCATTCTCAATTCCAATTATGAGGTCGATCCCACGCTCCTTGCTGAACAAGGATTACCTTACTATGCCAGCACTTGGATAGTCTACTTGCTCACCTCAAATTTGGCAAGTTCACCAAATGTCAGTGAAACTCTGCGGACTGACAGTTCGAAATGCTAGGGTTTGGCGGCCACGTTTACCCATCTTCTCCTTTGGAACTGGGATGATCTTTGCTCTGCATGGAGTTGGATGTCTCTGTCGAGTATCAAACAATTATGGGCAAATTTTGATTGGAAATTCTGGCAAGCCGACGGAATGCGAAAGCAAGACATCGATGATGAAAATATCGATCCACACTACAAGCAGATGCTGAAGGTTAGTTTTACATTTTTGTGTATTCAGCTTACCAACATGAATGTCTGTGATAGTACCCTGATGCTCCCAATAGCTGGTACTTTGTCGTTTTTCTCCTGGCCTTCATTGTTGCCCTGGTCGTTATATACAAGACCAATTCAACTTTGCCATGGTGAGTAATTGTGATAGGAAATGTAGTTCAGGCTGATCAGTAGTAAAGGTGGGGCTTCATTATCTCGCTCTTGCTGGCGACGATTTCTATTTGTTTTTTGGTGCACTCTTCGCAATTACAGGATTGGGACTCGGCATCCAGTCGTAGGTCCTTGAGTTCAATTTCGATCTTCAATATTTCAATTTGCTCTCAGGTTTGTCCAGATGATTGGTGGTTACCTTCACAGGGGACAGCCAGGTAATTGCCTTGCTTGTCATTGATTTCTAATATGCTTGATTGACGAATGCGACAGTGGCAAATATGTACTTCGTTCTATACGGATACAGTATGTGTCAGCCTTGCGTTCAAGAACAAGTCGGCTAACCAATGTTACAGATACTGTCCCCAAGCCCAACTACTTCTTCGCGACCTCAAGATTGCTCAGTGTGCGTATACTTCAGGCGCGTAGGAGGACAGGGCAATGAGTGTTGACCGTCATTTAAAGATGCAAAGCTACCACCTCGCGCTGCATTTACTGCCCAGATTCTTGGCACGCTACTTGGTGCTGTCTTGAACTT
This sequence comes from Suillus spraguei, assembly GCA_016800925.1. Classification (NCBI taxonomy): domain Eukaryota; kingdom Fungi; phylum Basidiomycota; class Agaricomycetes; order Boletales; family Suillaceae; genus Suillus; species Suillus spraguei. The sequence goes on along the minus strand of JABCPU010000483.1, from coordinate 3,212 downwards.
CAGTGCGCATGCCACTTGTTACATGACTATAAAAACCAACTGACATTGCACATGTAGTCATGATGAATTCAATCATAGATAATCAACGTGAAATCTTGTTATCTGTTCAAGGAACCAATATCTGGTCTGGTCAACAACCACAGATGTACAATTCTCAGGCAATCGCATGGGGTGGACTTAGTAACGAGCTCTTTTCCGTCGGTGAAAGATACCAATGGGTTCCTTGGTCGTACCTACTTGGACTTTTGTACCTATTCCGTTCTGGATTATTCACAGGTACTGGCCAAAGCTTCGTGCTGATTACCTTTATACTCCAATTATCTGGTACGTTTGGTGTTCCTTGAATTACTAACAGCATGCTCACATATTTCACAGCTATTTTATCGGATGGCTTTGTGTTGGAATCAATTCATCGCTTCTCTCCTACTTCACTATCGCATTCCTCTCGCAGTGGTGGCTACGTACGCGCTACCCTCGCTGGTTTGCTAAATACAACTACATCATCGGAGCTGGTGAGTGTTCTCGAACGTCATTGGGGACCCTGCATTAATTGAGTGATGTAGCCCTTGACGGAGGCACTCAAGTCATGGTTTTCATCCTTTCGTTTGCGGTGCAAGGAGCTGCGGGAACCTCTCACCTGTTCACTCCATGGTGGGGCGCGAACCAAGGAGGTAATTATGACCACTGTTTGATGTTGAATTGAGATTAGTGACCATTGGGTGACTGGAACTTATTGCACGTACGTATCATTATTATTACAGCTGTTTTCAAAAATATGCGGAATCGCAAAAGTTGAAACTCGCGCGTCGGAAATGCCCGGCCTGGACCCCGTAAGCACTTGAGTGACAAATCCAGCATCAATTCAGAGTGCTTCGCTGAAAGACGATGTCGTCGCCATCACCCTCCGTTGAGATACCTCAATTTAGGGCTACATTCATTGTCCATCTTGATACATACACAAAGACTACTACTGGAACTACTAGATAGTCCCACGAGTCCCAAGAGTCTGCGCATCGACTCTAGCACACGCAATTCTGCACGAAATCCTTATGTATGTTGCATATGGGTTTCCCCAACATAATGCATAGTTCCATTTTTTTTGAAGAAATTTGAAGTAGATCTCATCCTGTGGTCAACATATTGGTGCTGGAGGCTAGTTTTGTGCATCTAAGGCTCGCTCTGAAGGTCAGATCATCACATAAAATTTTGGAATATGATATGATTGTTATACATGATGAGAGAATACTAAAACAAATTTATCCAGGCTATATGCTTGTCAGGATCATCTGCAATAAAAGAAATATGCTCCAGATGTGACAATCTATCTAAAGTGTTACATTGAGACTGTGTAAATCAAAACTTCGCAATGCCAAAGTGCAGCACAAAAACACTGATGCCAAATTGAAATCTGCTGCATGGTCAAGTCCAAACAGCTGCGCCAGAACCCAACAAGAAAAAGTCCATAAGGTGTGTGCAGAGCTTTGGGAAGATCAGCGAGCTGGTAATACACCAAACATCAGGAGAACAATGGCTTACTATGGTGTTTTTTTATGGCTGTCTCCCTTGTTGATGAAAATGCTGCGCTCGGGCCAGCCAAGTCACTTCCAGAGTTGAGTGTCCTGTGATCCATCATCAACTTGATGACTTGCAATATTCAATGGGCTCATCCTTATCCACTACTTGCCATTCTGTTCCTGCACTATCAATGTCTGATCCCCTCTCAACTGTTTATTCTGGCATTGCACATACTTTACTTCCTCTTGGACACCCACATCACCCATTCTCTGCCCAGCATAATTTACATTATGCACCCAAGAATACACACTATCATATGATTCCCTATCATCTTTGCACAAATATCATATACCTGCACAAGCTCATTCAAGTGCACCTCAGTTTTCACCTTAGTTACTCTACTAATTCTTTAACTCGAGATTTGGGATACAATAAATGGTCACATAATCAGTTCAATAGCATTGATTTCACATTTCTGCTGCTTCATACAGATTGTGTCGAGTGCCATTGCCTCTAACCATGTTCCCAACACAAAACTTCTGTACCAATGGTGCTGACACTGCAGAGTGCAAATAGGCATTGTGGCAGATGTTGACTTGGTGTGACAAAGTGGTGAAGTCTAGGGAAAATGCACTTTTCTGTGCAGTAACTCCCACTGGACTCAACATATTGAGTTTTGAAAGAAAAGTTAGCAGATGTTGTACCTTAGAGTTCTGTCATATACTGGTGTGGGAACACAACTCTGCTGGGGTGCAGATATATGTTGAATGCTGTCTAGCTGCTATTCAACCCAAGGGTTTCTGGTTCAAGGCTCAGAGCTCAGAGAAGTATAATGATCATTCAAACAGAAGTCTCAGACTGCTACTGTTAGTGGTGAAGTGGTGTAAAGACAGGTGCAAAGTAAGGTTCTTATGTAATCAGAGGAAAGCCTAAGTAAGAGACAACATGCAAAAACTACTCTTTTAAGGTCAGCCTGAGTTTGTATGTTACACTGGACATTCAGGTCCAATCTGGACATCCAATCCATACATCCAGTCCATACATCCAATCCATACATCCAATCCATACATCCAATCCACCCATCCAGTCCGACCCATACCCATCCAGACATCCAATCCATACCCATCCTATCCAATCCACATATCTGATCCATCTGAATTCTGGATCTCTGGACCTTAGATCTCATCCATGCTCATATCCAAAACCATTCCGTGCACCTGCCATTACCCCTTTTAGACTATACCTGTGTTTCCGGCTTTCAGGTATCTCTGTGCTTCTGGCTCTCGGTGATCTCTGCCTCCATCTTAATAAGTATTTTGTACAAGGTTCATCTCCAAGTTCATAGCCTTATGTTCTACTGTATGTACTTACTAATGTGTTTCTGTATGCTTCAGACATAGCCTCAGACTATCCTTACTTACCTTCCGGCATGCTACCTACAGTATATAAACTTGTAGTACAACTCCTGCAGACCTCAGTCTGATCATTGCTTTCTGTCATATACCATACTTCTAATCTCAGATCCGACCATATCCGATCAGATCTGATTGATTCCATATCCGTCCGGTCCACAGATCCTGTCGGACCACCCATCCGAATGTACTCACTTCTCACACCTTAACTCCCTTGTGTATATCTGCGTCTATCTCCTTTCGTCATTCCTCCTGTTTCCGGTATTCCGGCTGTTTATATTTCCG
>JABCPU010000482.1:0-48508 GCA_016800925.1 Suillus spraguei | reverse complement strand
ATCGAGGCGTTTGAGAATCTTGAAGCTTGAAGCTTGATAGCCTGAGATCATGTGCATCCGACCGACAATTTCAATTTTCACTCTCAACGCTTACTAGTAGACCGGCTGAGCACTAAGTCATCTGATTCTGTCAATAGTCAGCTTCTTCTTTGTTTGTGCATGGTGATTTGAAATACTTATAACCGCAACTCGAGTCAATTCCACTCTGTCATATTTCCCTCTCTAATCTTCCGCTCTTTCCTCAGACCTCTATCTTAAGACTTAGTAGCTTTACTGAAGGTACAAGGTATGGTGTTCGTCATCCAGGGCCGTTTTTATCAAATCGAGCTGAATGTATCTTCAGGACATGGCATCCACCGACAAGTATTCAGATGATACCTTGTACCCAGGTGAGCAGGACTTGTTGTCATGACTCAGTCGGAGAAGCTGAAAGGGAGAGGTATCACAAGGGAGCAACTATAACCCTTTGATGATTGGGCGAGTGTACCCACAACTGATTCAGCAGATAGGCCTATTTGAATTGAGAGAGTGGCAAGGTCTCCGTGGGTATACGAGCTATAGGACCGGGAGAGTATAAAGGCGGGAAACAGAAGAACTTTTGGGGCTGCAACTGGCATATGGTATCCCCTTTTCCCCATGATTAGTTGGAGAAGGGTTTTACTAGACGCAAACATCCCTTCCCAAATCTGCCTAGAAATCTGGCTTAAACTGGATATGATAGACGCCCGGTACGTAGGCTATGTAGTTAAGCCATGCTGTTTCTTACCCTTTACCTCGAGGTAGAGCCGTATAAATGCTTGTTCGGTGACTGAAACTCGTTGCAATCTGAACCACAGTCCACCACACGAACCCAGGAGATGCTATTCAAAAAATTGAGACCACAATTCGGCAGGTCCAAAAAATCAAAGGTGAGAGGTATATATCCCGGTATCACTACCGTATATCTGATCTATTATAATAAAGGACTCAAAACAGCCCTCTTCTGAAAACCAGCAGTCCCAGGACGATAATGTGGCCCAGCTACTAGGTGCCACTATATCGGCCATCAACGCTACCAAAGACCTCGTGCCTATTGATCTGGCGAAAGGCATACTTGGAACAGTTGCGAACATTTTGACTATTGTCCAGGTGCGTTGTCCTAACTCTCAGAAAGATTGATGATGACCCATTTATATAGTCGGTGATCAAGAACAAGTCCGATTTCCAAGTGATAGTTGACAAGTGCGAGACCATCAGGGAAATCCTTGAAAGTTCGACCAAGGGTGCCACCCAAGACAATCTACAAGGATACTTGGGGCGTGCGTTATCCCAGCTCAACAAGTGAGTTGAATCGATATTGCCATCTCCAGAATCTAATAACACTGTCCAGATCAGTAAACCGCATCAATAGCGATGTAGCATCGTCGAAGGAGCAAGGGGTTTGGCACAGACTCTTCTTTGTCACCATCGATCGCGACCGGATTTCCGGATGGGAAAAAGACTTGGATGAAGCCCTGATGCTATTCAGAGTATGTTTCTTAACTACACCGAATTTCTGCTGTTAAATGATGTCGTTAGACTGAAGCGATTGCTGGCATGGCGATCGGGATCGAGAACTTGAAGCTGGTTTTGGGACACAATACTAACACTCGTGGGATCAATGATATCCAGTAAGTTGTCATTTCAGTAAATAATTCATGGCCTTCACCGCATTTAGGTATCGCCCACCCGTGCCTCCATCACGACCTTCCATGTTTTATGGCCGTGATGATCTTGTAGCAGAGTTGACGGACCTTGTCATCAACAATGAGCATCTGGCATTGATCGGTCCCGGGGGGATGGGGAAAAGTTCTCTAGCCAAAGCAATTATCAACGAGTCACACGTCATGAACAAATTTTCTGATATGCGCTTCTTCATCACTTACGATGGGATGGATCCATCAACCATAACACTCGACACTTTCATGACACGTTTCGCGGGAGCCCTTGGCATAGAGATCGCCGGCGCTGATCCTGTTCGCCAGATATCCACATTTCTTCGTTCTGCCAGCGCCCTCATTGTCCTTGATAATGCTGAGACCTTTGAAGAGGCCAGCGCATCATCGGCGCTTGGGGAAATACCATCATTTATTGCTGAAATCGCATGCATCCCGGGTATCGTCCTGATTCTCACGTCACGTAGTAGAAGGAGCGCACCGAATGTACCATGGATCACCAAGGATATTCTTCCACTGGATTCGAGCTCTGCTCAGGAGGCGTTTTTTCGAATTTACCGCCTAGCCAGTCGTGAATGTATGGAGGGAGGAATAGCAAACCTACTTCAGGATTTGGGATATCACCCGCTTTCCATCAATCTACTCGCAAATGCTGCGCAGCAAAACGGTTGGTCTCCGGTCATGTTACTGGAGCGATGGAAGGATCGGCACAGTGCAGTCCTAGACCACGGCGAGGGAAAGCTTCAAAGCCTATCATACACCATGCAGCTGTCGCTCAGCTCACCGTCAATCCAGAAACTCGGAGAGGAGGCTCGGTATACTTTGGCTGTCATCGCATTCTTGCCCCAGGGTCTCAACGAGGCTCTATCCAAGCACATCCTACCATCTATCCCACAAATCGACACTATATGTGATGTTTTATGGAGGCAATCTCTCATCTATCGTCAGGATGGGTTCGTCAAAATGCTTGCACCCATTCGACATTATGTGCAAGATTCGTTGCCACCTCCTGACTCCACACGTCTGCGAGGGATACGGACCTTCTACTATCGCACTGTCCAACTGTGTCGGCAAGCACGAGATAGTCATGCTGATATCATTATCTTGGATCACCTCAACATTGAGCATGTCGTTGCTTTCGACCTCGCCCGCATCCCTGAAGAGACTTATCGCGCTTGCAGCAAATTTTTGAATTGCTTGCAGTGGCATCTTCCTCGCCCAACTTCCCTTATCCCCGCTATTTTCAACATCGTCGAGAACCCCTCCACACGGTCGTCCAAAGCATGGTGCTTGTGGGATCTCGGCTGGCTCTACTACGCTCTTTCTCAGTTCACAGAATCCATGAAGGCCTTCAAAGCTGCTGGGGCACTCTATCTTACTGCCGGCGGGCACGAAATGGTGGCTGATTGCGTTGCCACATGTGCAGACATATACCAGTGTCGGGGCCGCTTCATTGAAGCCCAACAGGTCTTAGCGGACTTTCAACACACCAAATCATGGAAGCATCTCAGTAAACCAAAAAAAGCCGACGTTTGGTTTTTCTTAGATCTAGCCCGGATGTACGCATCTACAACATCCGCTGATGAATTATTTGTAAAGTCCTCGGACAGTCACGTCTTGGGCTTGCAGTTCAAGATTTGGCACTGGCGGGCCAAATTTTACTATGGGGGAGACATCGTCCAGGTGAAGACACACTTGGAAGACATTCTCCCGCAATGCACAAGCACTGGAAATATTTTCGCCCGCCGCGACGTACTTCAGGGGCTTGCAGAGGTAGCATTTTGCGAAGGCAGATTATCGGAAGCCATGGACATCCTACAGAAAATTGTAGAGATGTTCGAGGGAGACAATTCGCACAATGCCCTCTGGCACACCGTGTTGAAGGCCCTTGTTGCAAGCAAGCAGGGGGATCATGCTCTTGCGAGAGAGCTCGTCAACCCAGCCCCGGGACTATTCCAATCCTTTGCGCTGCGCACTGCACACGTATTTCTCCATAGATCTTATGGCTCAGCATGCATCGAACTTGCTGCAGACGCATACAACATGGCTGAGTCTCATTTCATCGCCACCATCGAAGATTCTGACATCCAAGGACAACTCATGTTCAAGGCATGCAGCAAGCGGGGATTGGGGGAGATCGCCTTTGTGCGTGGTGACTTCGCGTTAGCCGTACGATACTTCACAGATATACAGCCTTTGTGTACAGAGATGGGAACGTCTCTGCAACATTTGTACAGTTGTTACCCATTTTGGGATCTGCCAGACAGATTTAGAGGATGGTCATTATTTTCAGAGGGTCGGTCACCATTTACAAACATTATGTAGATCATATACATATAACAGCCTGCCGGACGATTATACCAGTAGTTTCATTGTGATATAGGACAAGATAGTGATGACACAAACGCGGGATACGAGTGAAGCCAGCAAATGTGTGCGCTCAGATTGCTATGACACAGGAAGGCTGTGATACGGATGTTTGACCTAGAGAACGCATCTGATCTCTTAATGTTCTTCTCTTCATACATCCGATAGTAGTGAACAAGCTGGATCTACGACATTTCCTCAGATTGAAGGTTCGCAAAAAAAGATGACAGAAGCTCACAATGGGCAATTGTTAGTCTTCCATAGGTATACCAATAGAAGACAAGAAGACAATGACTACGAACAAGTCATTCATCTCATCTTTCTGACTATAAGCGAATTCTCTCGCGCGTTATGCAGGTGTTGTCCCGCAATTTACAATGTTGGTCATTGGCTCATCCGCAACCTTGAAATCGATGGTCCTACAGCCTAAACCGGTCGAACGGACACGCAGTTCTTCATAGATTGTATCGTCCAAGGACATATTTGCAGTGTTTGTTCGCCACTGCAAGGATTTGGAAAAAAGTTAAGGAAAGGGAAACTAGCCTTGCGTTGTTCGAGCGGGATGAAATAATTCACGTTTGTCAGAACTTGGGCTGCCACTCTAGCAGCGATATGAAGGTGGAGGGTAGAGAACAATATGCAAAGCACATGTGAGTATCAGATTGCCCGTGGAAAAAAAATACGCTCACAATAGTACAATGGTCCGGGTTGAGAATATGAATGGATCCTCAGAGTTTTAGTACCAAGTACCGGCAGATGAAGATCGTAGTGAGGAATATGTTGGAAGTGTTGAAGTTGAATGCGCAGTGGAGCCGAAGTGATTGACATCGAGTGCGGGATTAGTTCTGCGCGAGATTAGTAGCCGACCTAGAAATATGCCTCTCTGAATCTGAACTAGCTAGTGCTCACTAAACATAATAAGTTGCATTAGATTCCATGATAGACTAGCTAGGGAGTGGGAAGATGACGCATGTGAAATTGACACGGTTGTGACGTTCTTGCCGCCAAGTCGACTCTTGCTTCAGTATCTTGAGATCTGTAGATCTGAACTTTCAATGCTTATACCGCTGAGCCATCAGATTCTGTTGATTTGGATTCTAGTTAGTTTCTTTGTTTGTACCTGGCGGCCAGGAATATAACCGCAACTCGATTCCGCTGTCGCATTTCCCTCTCCAATTTTCCGCTCTTCCAGCTTACACTTCTATTTTTAAGACTCGATAGCTATATTGAAGGTACAATGTATGGTGTTAGTCCTCCAGGACTGTTTTCATCAAAATGAGCTGAATGTATCTTCAGGACATGGCACCCACCCACAAGCACTTTGGTGGCACTTGCACCCAGGTAAGCAGGGAGGAAGAACTTGTCGTCATGACTCAATTGGAGGAGCCGAAAGAGGAGAGGTGTCGCAAGGGAGCAAGCGCAATCCTAAACTGGATATAATAGACGCCCGGTACGTACTAGGTTATGCAGTTAAGCCGTGCCGCAGTTTCTCACTCTCCACCTTGAGATAAGCAGAGGCGCCCAGAAGTTCGGTGACTGAAACTCACTGCAATCTAAACCACCATACGAACCCATGCAATGTCTTCCAAAAAAATGCGAGCGAAACTTACTTAAATGGTCCAAAAAATTAGAGGTGAGAAGCCACATCTCCATCGTACATCTGATCATCATAGAAGGACTCAAAACCAACCCTCTTCTGAAAATTCAGGCTGATCATATTGCTGAAAGGCTGAATGCCGCTATATCAGCCATCAACGCTACCAAAGACCTCGTGCCTATCGAGATGGCGAAAAGCATACTTGGAATAATTGCGAGCATTTTGACTGTTGCGCAGGTGCGTTGGCCTAACTCTCAGTAAAATTGCCGAAGACCTACATTTATACAGTTGAGGATCAAGAACGAGTCCGATTTTCAAGCGATAGTTGACATGTGCGATACCATCAGGGATATTCTTGAAAGAGCAACCAAGGGTGCCGCCGAAGATAACCTGCCAGGATACTTGGACCATGCGTTATCTCGGCTCAAAGAGTGAGCCGAACCAATGTTGTGATCTCTAGAATATGATGACACCGTCCAGAACAATAAGCCGCATCAATAACGAGGTGATAACATCGAAGGAGCAAGGACGTCTGCACAAACTCTTCTCTGTCACTATCGATCGCGACCGAATTTCCAGATGGAAACAGGACTTGGATGAGATCCTCAAGCTATTCGGAGTATGTTTCTTAACTACACCTGAATTTCTGCTGCTAAGTAATGTCCTTAGGCTGAAGCGCTCATTGGCATTGCGATCGGGGTGGAGAACTTGAATCTGACTTTCCGACCCAAGACCAACACTTATGGGATTAATGACATTCAGTAAGTTGTCATTTCATCAAATAATGTATGGCCTTCACCGCATTCAGGTATCGCCCACCCGTGCCTCCATTACGGCCTTTCATGTTTTATGGCCGTGACGGTCTTGTGACTGAGTTGACGGAGTATGTCGTCGATGATAAGCATTTGGCATTGATCGGTCCTGGAGGGATGGGCAAGAGTTCTCTGGCCAAAGCCATCATCAACGAGCCACGCGTCACGAACAAATTTGCTGATAGGCGCTTCTTTGTCACTTACGATGGGCTAGATCCCTCGAACATTACATTCCAAATGTTTATCGCACATTTTGCCAGAGCCCTTGGCATAGAGATCGCCGGCGCTGATCCTATGCGCCAGATATCTACTTTTCTTCGTTCTGCCAGCGCCCTCATTGTCCTTGACAACGCTGAGACTTTTGAAGAGGCCAGTGTATCATCGGCGTTGGGAAGGATACCACCAGCCATTGCTGAAATGGCCAACATACCTGGCGTCACTCTTATTCTCACATCACGTAGTAGAAGGAGCGCACTAGATGTACCATGGATTATCAAGGAGGTTCCGCCATTGGATTCGAGCTCTGCTCAGGAGGCATTTTTTCAAATTTATGGCGCAGCCAGTCGTGAATGTGCAGAAGGAGGAATAGCAAACCTACTTCAGGATTTAGGACATCACCCGCTTTCCATCAGTCTACTCGCAAATGCTGCGCGGCAAAACAGTTGGTCTCTGGTCATGCTTCTGGAGAGATGGAAGAATCGACACATTGCAGTCCTAGACCATGGCGAGGGAAAACTTCAAAGTTTGTCATACTCCATGCAGCTGTCGCTCAACTCGCCGTCAATCCAGAAACTCGGAGAGGATGCTCGGCATACTTTAGCTGTCATTGCCTTCTTGCCCCAAGGTCTCAATGAGGCCCTGTCCAAGCGAATATTGCTATCTATCCTGCAAATCGACACTATATGTGATGTTTTATGCAGGCAATCTCTCATCTATCGTCAGGACGGCTTCGTTAAAATGCTTCCACCCATTCGACATTATGTGCAAGATTCGTTGCAAGTACCTGACTCCGTGTATTTGCCAGCGATACGTGCCTTCTACTATGACACTGTCGACTCCTGTTCGGAAGAACGCGATCAATATGCCAATATCATTATCTCGGATCATCTCAATATTGAGCATGTCGTTGCTTTCGACCTCGCCCACATCCCTGAAGAGACTTATGATGCTTGCAGCAAATTTAATTTTTGGATTGCTTGCTGTGGCATCTTCTTCGCCCAACTTCCCTTACCCCCGCTATTTTCAACAACGTCGAGAACTCCTCCACGCGATCGTCCAAAGCATACTGCTTGTATTGTCTCAGCTGCCTCTACTACACTCTTTCTCAGTTCACAGAATCCATGAAGGCCTTCAAAGCTGCTGGGGCACTCTATCTCACTGTCGGCAACCACGGAATGGCAACTCATTGTGTTACCACATGTGCTGATATATACCAGTGTCAAGGCCGCTTCATTGAAGCCCAACAGGTCTTAGCGGACTTTCAACACACCGAGTCATGGGAGCATCTCAGTAAACCAGAAAAAGCCGAAGTTTGGTTTTTCTTAGATCTAGCCCGGATGTACGCATCTACAACATCTGCTGATGAATTATTTGTAAAGTCCTTGGACGATCACGTCTTGGGCTTACGGTCCAAGATTTGGCACTGGCGGGCCAAATTTTACTATGGGGGAGACATCGTCCAGGCGAAGATACACTTGGAAGACCTTCTCCCGCAATGCACAAGTACTGGAAATTTTATCCGCCGCGACGCACTTGAGGGGCTTGCAGAGGTAGCATTTTGCGAAGGCAGATTATCGAAAGCCATGGACATCCTACAGAAAATCGTAGAGATGTTCGAGGGACACGATTCGCACAGTGTCCTTTGGTACACCGTGTTGAAGGCCCTTGTTGCAAGCAAGCAGGGGGATCATGCTCTTGGGAGAGAGCTCGTCAACCCAGCCCTGGGACTATTCCAATCCTTTGCGCTGCGCACTGCACACATATTTCTCCATAGATCTTATGGCTCAGAATGCGTCGAGCTCGCTGCAGGCATATACGATAGGGCGGAGTCCTATTTCATCACCACCATTGAAGGTTGCGATATCCAAGAACACCTTCTTTACAAAGCATACAGTAAGCGGGGATTGGGGGAGATTGCCTTGGTGTGTGGTGACTTCGCATTAGCTGCACAATACTTCACAGAAACATGGACTTTGTGCACTGAGATGGGAGTACCTCCCTGCCATTTGTATAGTTGCGAGCCGTTCTATGTTCTGTCAGACAGATTTAAAGGGTGGTCATTATTTTTAGAGGGTCAATCGCCATTTGCAAACGTTCTGTAGATCATATACATGTAACAATCTGCCCTTGTATCTCTAATGATTATACGAGTAGTTTTATCATGATATAGGACAAGACAGTGATGAGATGAACGGGGGATATAAGTGAATATGATACTTCAAGTGTGCGCTGAGATTAATATGACATAGGAAGGCTGTAGGATTTGATGACCCACACCAATAACATCTTTGGCCTCCCACCAAAAAGTAGTCACACCTTCACTCTGTGGGGCGGTCCCAAAAAATATGATCAAGAACAAGTCTGATTTCCAGGCGATAATCGTCAAGTGCAAGATTATGAATTGTCTGAAGGCAACAGATTTCAGATTTCTTGGCATGCCGCGTGCGTCGTGAGAAGAACCAAAGATTTCCAATCACATGCAGCTGACTTCAGCTCGAACCTTAATGCACTCACAATAGGGACGTTCAAAGTTGAGCGCCCACGCCCACTGCCTACGCCCACGACCCCTTTGCCCACGGCGTTGTCACCTAAAATGTAGTTTGCATAATTAGATAATACAAAAGTAATTGTAAAAAATTATTGTTTGTTACCTTCTACTCACCATCAATCAGATCCGAGTCTGCGCATATAGCGAAGAAGAAGGATAACGGCGTCACAATCCCGGAGATTGTCTGGACCGACGACTTGGTCTGGCAGCTATTGGCGCAGATCGAACTTTCGGAGAACAGAGACAGAGTCGTGCTTCTAGGCAAATGGAAGAAGGGCGAGGTCAGTGAATCAAAGTTGTCATATGTGATACAAGATATGATGTTTCTGTGCCAGAACACGTCAGGAGATAGCAAAGTGATGGTATATCAGCGCATGGCGGCTGCCGTTTTCCCGCAATTGCACAGCCAGAATGCTGTTGCAATGGGGGACTGAGTGAAATGAAAGTACAAGTAGTGAGTGTTGCGCTTTTTCACTATTTTCCAGCTTACAATTCTGCTCAGCTTAATGAAAAAATACAAGGTGCATGCCCGATGTCTCCGAACAACTGGTGAAGGGATCCAATCTGATGTGAATGGCAATGTCTCCGACAATGAATTTTTTGAATGCTATGTCCCCACTGATGGACCCGACACAAGCACAACTCCGAAAGCACAGTGTGTATATTGTTTAAAAAAACTGTGTGATATAGTACCTGTAGATTCAGTCCATAGTTTGACTTTCATGTGTAATATGCATCTCCGTTGAGACCTGGCTTAGTATGCAGAACAACAATTGTCCCGTCATACATCACCCAACCTTCCCTCCAAGTTCCTCGGAATTTGAGCCGGTCATCTATCCATGATTTCTCAACCTCCTTTTCTTCAGCAGTTGGTAAGCATACAAAAGTGTCATGCAAAGATTGAATTGCATGGAAGCATTGTTGCATGAACAACTCCACTGCACCCTCAGAAATTCCTGCAAGGTGAGCAATGTCCAGTACTGAGGCACCATTGCCATATCTACCCATTTGATAGAGAGTGACAGCAAGCTGAGTCTGAACAGGTGCCTGTGCATTGTTGGAATTATTGGAAAAAACCAGATGACCTTCAATCAGATCAAGCAGGACTTGAAATGTCATTGGAGAAACATGGAGCACGTGAATAAAGCGATTATGATCAGATGGTGATTTTGCATATTCCCAAGCAAGGTGCAGGGTGCTGGCCTTTGCAACAGGGGAGCGCACTTGAAGATAACGAGTTTGTTGAATAGCAAGAATGCAAGATAAGTCGCAATGCTGTTGTGCTGCTGCCTCTTCGAGGGTCATATCTGGCTGACACAAAGTGCGAAGAACCATAAGCAAGAGATACAAGTGAAGGTATTGCTCGCGTGATGTTCGGAGACGTGTCATTGAGTGTAATGTGGTTTCGGTAGTGTTAAGTTATCATTGATCATATAATACATTCGTTCAAGTACAAAATGGGTAGTGGTATATGGGCGAGGGGGTCATGGGCATAGGCGGTGGGTGTGGGCGCCCAACTTTGAATGTCCTTAATGTCTACATTATGAAATGCACCAGCTGGTACACGCCAGGGATACCCATTTCGCCCTCCCAGATCTTCACAGCCTGATACCTCCTTCATCATTAAAGACCTTGCAGACAAAGTAGTCAATTTCAAACAGAGTACGGATACTCTTAGTCCTGTGGAAATTACAAACATCAAACCAATTGCTTCATACTCATGGATCGAGGCTGCAACGCCAATGATCGCTGTCCCTGGTAAGCATATCATCACAAAAAGTCCAGAAACCAGGTGTTACCTTATTAGGCTGACGGTCACAAGATTTTCAGGGTCATGGGTTATGGCTTCTGAGATGATGATGCCAGTGCTCGATCATCATGATGTCAAGCAGTTCGAAGCTTACCATTGTTCCCATGTATGCCATGCATATGAGATGCTTCTGCCATTATGATATTGCCCTGATATACTGTTATAGTTTTACTATCTCCCTGATATTCTCTGGAATGCCTACGGTCCACCTCGAATGCCTGGTTAACAGAGAAAGTTCGTTAAGTCTGTAGTGGATTTGTATATATATTGTATTTGCTTTAAGTTTCATCTGTATCTGATATTCCCTTAGCATGTGCACTAAGTCTGATTGACTGTGATAAGTGAACATCAAATATAATGCTACAAAGCTCCATATCCCTCCTGTGCAAGAATGTTGTCATCAAGTTCCTCCCTGTTACAGTCGTACGTGCCCCTATTCATTTTCTCCCTGTCTCCTTTACTCGTATATTACATAATGTGACTCTGACTCATATGCTCAACGCATTTGTACTATAGTCGCCTTCCTTCTTTGGATATGCACTTATGATCTCACATCTGTCTTGGTCTGTGCGCACATACTGGCTTATTTAAGCACATTGTATTACACTTGTATACTTTACTTTAATCTTACTGGGTTTTACCTGGAACATCCTTCGCTTAGTTCTCCAACCTAAGTCATCTGAATCGTCTCTAAGTCTAAGCACTCCTTAGTCTTAGTCTCTATTCTCGAAGAACCTCTTAGACTTGTCTTTGAGGCAGAACCCTTGATAGTACTCGGAACGCGTTCCTAGTACTTTCACCTTGTTCTCTTTTGAACACTGTAGAACCTCCCAGCAGACCGTCTGTGCCTTTTCACTGTCGCTGGTGACGCCACCCCAGTTCGTAACACTCCCCCTCATCAGCTACAATTGCATCTTCTTCATTGTCATTTTCATCATCACTATCCTCACTGCCCTCCTCGTCATGCTCATCATTCTCATCGATCTCATCATTGATCTCTTCGTTATCGTTCCTCCAAGGTTGGTCCAACTCTCCGAAGTCAAGGTCTTCGTTCTCGTCAAGATTCTCCACATCGCAATCACTCCACAGAAGATCATATAGATATTCAGGCATCTTGTGGCCCACACCACCTCCTCGGAAACACATGAACATGTCCCGGTCTACGAAACTAAATGAATAGTTAGTTTAGCATAGCAGTAGCAATAGCAATAGATACTGATTCACATAACAATACATGTAGTCCATATCCTTGTCTTCAGGTGGACGGATGAATGAAGGTCCGAGTCGAGTGTCAGTCTGTCCATAAGCAAATCCAGGAATTAAATGAACTCCTCGGATCACTTGATCAGGGTCAACGAATCCAAAGCTGTCAGGATCATCTCGACTGAAAAATCCAATGCGATGGAGTCGCTTGGCAGACCACCCAGCTTTGAAGGCGACATCTCGCCCGAACCAATGCACAAATAGTATGTGCATACAAGTAGGAGCTGCTTGAGAACCACCGGGACCATAATACCACACATCAACATGGAATACTTTGATAATACAAGTGTACCAATAGGGGTGTCGGTCCTCATCATTCTCATGTGACAACATCATGATGTCTGCATGAGTTCGTGGGTTCATTGAATCTTGCTCCTGGCAAAGGTCATAGGTAGTATAGTTGATGCATAGGATAGTGTGCTCATATAGTCGATTGTTGGCAAGAATCACCTGGCTTCTGTCCTCGTCTGAGAACTCATCCTTGTCTCCAGAGTACTCAAGACCACACAATCTTGCCAGTAGATGATTCTTCAATCTTGGAATGAAGTCCTGTGACATCATGTTAATAGATCTCAAAACACACATAACTACTCACCTTGATCGCCAGATCTCCCTCGAGTTCACTGAGCCATGCAGTCATATCGTAAGTTGCTTTGGGATATTTTGAAATATGATAATGTGCTGCAGGTGACGTGCGTTCATGTTGCATACGAGGTGGCCCAACTAACTCTTGACACTGTTGGTTGATCCATGAAATAACATGTTCATGGGCTTCGAGGTGAGTCATTGAGCCCCTTCAGTGACAAACTCCATACTATATGGGTCACCCGACCCACATAATATCCTGTCAAAGACGGGTCAGCGGACCATGGGCTGAGGTTATGTATATCCTTGATGTTAATGGATGGGCCGAGGAGAATATTATTTCCGATGGAGACAGGTGGGCTGGGAGACTTTTATTTTCGGGAGAGACGGGTGGGCCCATCTGGGTAGTATGTAGAGTAGGATATTATAGACAGCTGGGCTGAAGAGAGATGCAAGGCAAATATTATTGCATAGACGGGTGGGCCAAGGTAAGAGAATATTACATATATGGGTGGGCCAAGGGTGCAGTAAAATATTTATTGCATAGACGGGTGGGCCGACGTGGGGGAATTTTACATAGACAGGTGGGCCAAGGGTGCAGTAAAATATTTATTGCATAGATAGGTGGGCCGACGTGGGGGAATTTTACATAGACGGGTGGGCCTGGATATGTATCATAAAGACGTACAGCTGATGTAGCCACCAGAAAATCAAACACATAGGATACATGCACCCTATGAGTGCATATACCTACCATCGACCACCAAAATCTAAACCCTGAAGCACGAAAACCTGAATTCACCATGTCTGACATTCATCAATAATTGAGGTGCTGGGTGCCGGGTGCCAGGTGCCAAGTCCTAAAACCTGGAACTCGAAACTGGAGATTCAAACTAGATATTTCCTGAATTCTGGATACCTGGACACCCGAAACACAACACACAAGGTGAAAGATTTAAAGTCCATGTGTCGAGTCATCTAGTGCCAAGTGCCGGGTGTGGGTGCAGAGTACTGAAACTAGAAACTAGAAACTCAAGATTCGAGACAAAACAGACATCTACCAAAAATGTGTGGATCAAAGTTTTGTTGTTGCCTGACATGTGTCTGAGTACCGAGGACCAAACCCCAAAATTGTGGACTACCGGATTTCGGGATTCGGGGTTCGGCACTCGAGATCTGAGATTTGAGATGAAAAAGATATCTACCAAAAATGTGTGGATCAAAGTCATTTTATTGCCTAACATTTTTTTTGGTCTCAAGTGCAGAAGCCTGAGTACCGAACCGCGAACCCCTAAATAGTAGACTACCGGAGTTCGGAGTTTGGCACTTAGAATGTGTGCATCAATAGGTGTCTATTGCCTCACATTGTTCTGAGTCCCGAGTTGCGAGTGCTGGGTGCCAGGGTTCAGGGTTCAGCACTGACAATATGTTGATCAAGATCTTTCACATTATGTGAGTGCCAGGTGCCGGAGTTTGGGGTTCGGCACATAAAATATGTGGATCAAGATCTTTCACATTGTTTTGAGTCCCGAATCCTGATCCCCGAGTGCCAGGTGCTGGAGTTTGGGGTTCGGCACTCAACATGTGTAAATCAATATCTTTGTATTGCCTCACATGGTTCTAACTCACGGGTGGTGGGGTTCAGGGTTCGGTGTTAAAATATGTGGATCAATGTCTTTCACATTGTTATGAGTACCAAGTCCCGAGTCCCGACTGCCGGGTGCTGGAGTTCAGGGTTTGGCACATAAAATATGTGGATCGATATCTTTCACATTTTTATGAGTCCCGAATCCTGATCCCCGAGTGCCAGGTGCCAGAGTTCGGGGTTTGGCACTCAACATGTGTACATCAATATCTTTGTATTGCCTCACATTGGTGTAACTCCCGGGTGCCAGAGTTTGGGGTTCGGCACTCAACATGTGTAAATCAATATCTTTGTATTGCCTCACATTGTTCTAACTCCTGGGTGCCAGGGTTCGGGGTTCGGTGGTTAAATATGTGGATTGATATATTTCACATTATTATGAGTCCTGAGTCCCAATTCCCGACTGCCGGGTGCCGGAGTTCGGGGTTCAGCACTCCACACGTGTAAATCAATATCTTTGTATTACCTCACATTGTTCTAACTCCCGGGTGCCGGGGTTCGGAGTTCGGTGATAAAATATGTGCATTGACATGTTTCACATTGTTATAAGTTCCAAGGCCCGAGTCCCGAGTGCTGGGTGCCGGGGTTCGGGGTTCGGCACTCAACACCTGTGAATCAATATCTCTGTATTGCCTCACATTGTTCTAAGTCCCGGGTACCGAGTGCCGGTTGCCAGGGGTTAGGGTTTGGCACTGAAAATATGTAGATCAATATTTGTCACATGGTGATGAGTCCCGAGTCCTGGGTCCCGGGGTTCAGAGTTCAGCACTTAAGATATATGGATTGATATGTTTCACAATGTTACCCGGCACCCGGCACAAGGTAACTCGACAGATATGTTTCAAATTCTTTACATTGTGTGTTGTGTTTCAGGTAGCTGGATATCTGGAATTCGCGAAATATCCATTGTGAATCTCCAGTGTCCAGTGCCGGATTTATGGACTTGGCATCCAGCACTGACATTCATTCAAACAATTTATATACATCTATGAACATACAATTATGTAGCCATTTCACCCTCATCAGCAGAGGGTTCAACCTTCACCTCAACATCCATATCATCAGAATCATATTCTGGCACAAGGTTGCCCAGATCATCTGGGTCCACAATTTCGCCGGACATTTGTGGACCCTCAGGCTGAATCTGGCTGAGCTCAAATATGAGACCCTCAATGACAGATGCTGGCTGGACTTTCGGAGACGGAGGCTCCATCCCTGCCATATCCAAGTCAATGAGGGGAGCAAGTGCAGATGGGAGGGGTGAGATGGACAGGGGGACAGATTGATCAAGCAAAAAGGTTGCATTGACAGCAGAGTTGGGAAGTGGAAATGAAGGGTGCTGGTCGATGACTTTGCGACAAAGGCCCTCATGGAGGCATTGCAGGGTATCAATCTTACCATCCTGCTCTGTCACACGAGCCTCAAGAAGAGCAATTCAAGCGGCACCATCCCGAATTGCAATTGCCATGGAATGGAGATCCGGCATGGGCACATCGAGTGCCGGACAAGGAACTGCGGTGCTCGAAGATGGAATAGCTAAGTGAAAGATAAGGTCAGATGGTCATAGAAAACTGGGGTGACTCACTAGCTGGTGCAGGTGCAGGTGTCTTGGTGGCAGTGATTGTCTTGCTGCACCCACAGGACTGTGCCTTGGGTGTGGTCACAGCAGGGACAGCCAGAGTGCCGGAGGGGCCATGAGATTGACTTCGAGTTCGGGTTTTGGACTGCGAGGCAGCTGGCGCATTGGAGGGAGCTCTGGAAGGTGTCCTGGAGCAAGTCTGCCAGGTGGTAGACTTCCCTCGAATGCATTTGGGTGGGGATCCCATTGATGCTGGGACACATTTGATCTTCTTGGTGGCGCAGCGGACGCATGACAAACATGGAGCACAGGTCCTCCTGTCCAACCAAGTGGCGCAGGGCCAATTCTCCTGGGTGAAATAATGGCAGGGGTTGTTCTGTGGGTTCCATTAGTTGATGGACTCATTGGAATTCATTTGAGTACTCACTGGGCTGGGAATGAGAATATCACCTGTATCCATGACTGCAGGTTCCTCAGCTGGAGTGCTGGACATTGCCTGGGGGGTCTCGACGACCTCTGGACGACTGCCAGAGGTGGCCTGACAATAGGTAAGCATAGGCAGGAGGTCTGGACAAAGAATGATGACTCACCATCACCTTGGGTGGACTGCCAGCAATGAGCTGATGATATATAAGCATTTCTCCAAGTGCTGGACGACAAAATATTACTTACCGAAGCAGGACCAAATAATTGCTTCTTTGGGGAATGGGGTGAACGTGGGGAATGGGGCATCCCTACAACAATTGTGGAAGTCCAGGGCATGTTGAGCACTGGCACTCCACTCGAAATAGGCTACAGAAAATTGAGAGAATGAAAACAATGAGCTGGACAACATACCAGAACAATTGTGTCTTCATCATCTTCCAACTCCACAAACACCTTCGGCTTCACATTGCGAGTTGCCTTGACCCACTTGTGACCCTTCTTCGCCGACTTCGGAGGTGAGCAAGAGTGTCCGGACATCATGGGGGACTTCCTCTTCCTGCTCCCTTCCACGTCCGGCTCTAGGTCAGTAACAACCACCTTACCTTTTCCCTTGTCCTGGAGCTCGGTGGTGGCATGGGTAGAAGAACCAGCAATATTGCTGGCAACGATGGGTGGGGAGGGAAGGTCCACAGTCATTGGGCCAATGGAAGGGTTAGGCATGACAGGGAGATCACCTGAATGGTCACCTAACACCTCCCAGGCACAAATCTTGCTGTGCCAGGAGTGTTTCAACACCTGGGGGTCGTCATGGCTGATGCTGTGCCAGTTTGGCCACACCCGGGGAGTCATGGACCTAACTCTCATCAACTCCTTGGAGCAGGATGCAATGATGCCAGGCATGTAAGGCCATTTCTCATGCTCCCGGACTATCTCAGCCTACCCAGATATTAGAAAAACCAAAAGTAAAATTAACACATGAATGGTACTTACCACAAGATTAGTGACTTGTGCTGTCAGAGCAAGGTGGGCTTGGCCAGTGCCGGCAGGCATGAGCTGAGCCCCGGAGATGATGCCCACAATCTGAGCAGTGGTTGCCTTGAGACCGGCCAAAGAGGTTTCAACTGAAGTAGACATTTGGATTGACTTGAAAGATGTGATCACTAGGAAGTTTCAAAAGAAACCAGACAATTGAAGGATGATCTTGATAAGCATTGATTGATTGTCTTTGTTTGGTCATGGTTCAACTTTCAGCCGTTGCCAGCCATGTGTTGGACTTCGAAGTTATCAGTTATCAATCAGTTTGATTAGTTGATCAGACATCATGAGATCTCAACCAGCAGTCACATTTTATGAACCTCCAGTCACTGAATACAACTCAATGGATGTGGATAACTCAACCGAGTCCCGGATTTCATTAGGTATGTTTTGTTTTCAGTATAGCTTTCAATTGACCGGAGATGGACAAGATGCACTGGATGATGTATACCTTGGGCTGGATGATGAGACTGAGTCCCGGATTTCATCAGGTATGTGTTACGAACTGGGGTGGCGTCACCAGCGACAGTGAAAAGACACAGGCGGTCTGCTGGGAGTTCTTACAATGTTCAAAAGAGAACAAGGTGAAAGTACAAGGAACACGTTCCGAGTACGATCAAGGGTTCAGCCTCAAAGACAAGTCTAAGAGGTATCTGCGAGAATAGAGACTAAGGCTAAGGAGTGCTTAGACTTAGAGACGATTCAAGACGACTTAGGTTGGAGACCTAAGCGAAGGAGGTTCCAGGTAAAACCCAGTAAGATTAAAGTAGTGAATCTACTACGAGTACACTGTGCTTAAATAGGCCAATATGTGCGCACAGACCAAGAGAGGCGTGAGAATGTAAGTGCGTATCCAAAGGAGGAAGGCAACTATAGTACAGATGCGTTAAGCATATGAGTCGGAGTCATGTTACGTAATATACAAGGTAAATGAAGTAGAAAATGAATAGGGGCACGTACGATTGTAACAGTATGTGTTGCTTTCAGTATATCTTCGAATTGACCGGACATTTATTAGATGCATGTGATGATGTATACCTTGGGCCGGATGATGTGAGGCTCATTTGAGCCATTGCAACTCCCAAAAACCATGGAAAGTTCATGTTAAATGTTGGAGTGTCATTCAAACTATAGCTAAATATAAAAAATGCAGAGTCAAAATGACTACCTCAGGCAATGGCTGCCAAGGCAGGAATCATATCTGCATCACCTCCTGGATCGAGAAGCTCCACCAGAAGACAGGAGATGCATCATCTGCCACCAGGATGGGGTCTACAAATGTCAAGATTGTCTTGGCGAACCTCTCTATTGCACGGGCTGTTGCAGGAGTCAACATCGTTGCAATCCTTTCCACTGGATCAGTCAATGGAATGGTCAATTCTTCGAGCGGAGTTGTCTCGCTCATGTCGGACTCACCATACACCTCGGGCATGATGGCAAGCAATGTCCGGTGCTCACAGATAGGTGGGATTTGTTCAAAGGAGATGAACCTGAAGACCAGCTTGAGCCCAAAGATCTTCCATCTGTGTCGGGACCTGAGTTCCAGCTGAAGGAAAACACCATGGTCATTGTTGACAAGTACAGAGTTCACCGCCTCGAGGTTTGATGCTGTGATTGTCCAAATGCCATGAGTCTGGACATTCAAATGTTTTGGCATGGATTTTTTCCTGCATCGTTTAACAGGCCAAAGACCATGTTTACCTTTGGAGTGCTGGATTATTTTCTATTGGACAACCTTGAATGCGGCACCTCCGCAATGAACTATTACAGTAAGCTCCAGTGAATGACCTCGAGCATGTTTCCACACCTTGTTCCAGTAATGCTATTTGTGCTTCATCTAAAGGACATTATGTTGACACAGGCCATGGCAAGGATCGATACAGAGAGCTCATGAGAGTCGCTTGACAGTGGAGGCAGTTGAAGACCATGAAATGGCATGGCTATGGCCATCGTTCTGACATCCCGAATGCAGGAGATCTTGCATTATTTTGCCCGACATGTCCTCAGCCTGGGATTAATGTATCTTTGTCAGGGGATGAATCACTTGATGAGTGAGTCATGTTCAATACCGAAGTGAACTCAGCGATGATAAGAACTCCAAGCTGGAAATACACCCAGTCATTTGTGATGGATGGAAATTTCAAAGCTGAACACCTGCATCCCATTAATCCCCTCGATGAAGTTTGGCTTTCAGATGGGCTTGGATTCATGGTCGGAAAGGACAGGTATAAAATGAATCTTGCGGAGGCTGCTGACACGGTGGAAAAATCGAGCTGCAACAATCACTGGGCGGTCAATCAAGCAAATGCGGCGTGGCACAAGCTCGAGTCCACAGGAATCGGGGGAGTTGCCTGCGCCCGGCATGGGTGCTTTGTCCCTCACTCGATGGTTGATTTTCAGAAAGGGGAAAGGCAAGCCAAACATGCCATTCGACATTCACTAGTTGACCATGCATCATTTGCAGACAAATGAACATGGACTATGCCCTTTGTGAGGCTGCCCAGCACAACATGGAAGGCATTACCAGGGCTGTCACCTTCTATGACATCAATTTTCAATACAACAAGCACTTTCGTGTTCGGGTGGATCGAAGCCAATACCTTGACATGGTACCGGAACTGACCATCATTCCTGGAATCAGGTTGTGGCATGTGCATGGACATCAGGACAGTTGCTATGTCCGATATGCTTCGAATTTTATTGAAGGCATTGGCCGGATTGATGGAGAGATCATGGAGACCCTATGGGCGTGTCTCAACCTGATGTCCCCTGCCACTCGGGGAATGTCATCCCCGCACCAAAAGGAATGTCTTGATTATCAGTTGAACAATTCCAATTTCTGCAAGATGATCCACATGAAAAGGACTCTTTGCCGGAAATACAAGCTGGCGAAGAATGGCATCGCCGAAAGTGGCAAGGCTTTTGACAGACTAGATGAAGCTGCACCCGGCAATTTAAAGACACAATGGTTAGCCAGCGAGATGGTCGCTCAGTCCAAGAGAATCAGGGATCCTGCGGCGATGGATTTATATGAAATCAATATCAAGAAGGGTAAGTTGACATTCTTTGTCTCCGTGGAGCTCCGCATTCATTTTGCACTTAGCACCAAGCAAAAAGGAGATCGAGCTTAGACTACTAGATGCGGGTAATGCCCGTCATGCAGCACCCTCTTGCAGATCTGTGACAACATGGATATCCATTGGGTTGGCAATTGAAGAGGCTCAAATTGCATTGCTCATCGAGGTCCGCAGAATTGGAAGACGATTGACAGAGACACAGAGATTAGATATCGCCTGGCAATGCAATTGTCTCCAAGGCCAGATAGATGAATTCACTCGGTCTGCTCTTATGCATCTCAGAGAGGGATTTGATGCAGATGACGATCCTGACGACTTGAACATAGATATTCTTGATGATATCGATGATGACCTGGCAGATTTCACCGAGACATCTGATGCATGGACAAACTCACCTGAGCTCACCATAATTCCATTGCCATCAAACCTCGGGGTTGAACATTGCAGATGCTGTATGGCAGAGGATCTGATTCCGTTGGAGATGTCGCTTCGTGAAGGGCAGGCCAATGATGCCCTGCACAATCTCCGCATTCACTTGTGCAACAAGGCTATCCTGTTCCAAACAACAGTTAGGCAAGCCAAATCTCAAGCCCTAAAAACTCGAGCGTGGTCCCAGGTGACATCAGTGCAGCAGGCAGTATCCCTACATGCCAGTATATATACAAAAACCAGGAAGCAAATGATACAACTTGAGCCGGGGCCAGACCAGCTTCAGAAATACAAACCCCTGCTTTGCAAGCAGCTCAAAATCAGCACTGCCGTCGGTGATCCAAATGCCCAAGGTCAGCGAAACGAGTCCCTCGCTTGGTTCTGGTCAGTGGAAGTCGATATGGAGGGTCCAGAAAATTTGTGGAATGAGGAATGTGAGTTCAGGCATGCTTGATATATCCTGTGGTGAGCTGACAGGACCCATCCCAAGTTTACCGAGTTCATTGGCTTCGGGCAAAGGCACTACAAGATCAATGGATGGAAGAAATATCATTGGTGCAATCAGAGATGGATTGGACATGCAACTTTTTCTTGTGGAAGGCAACCCAATGGGGTGCCTGGATGCAGGAATCATTGTTGAAACAACTTCCAGGTCATGCATGCTATGCCGGAAGGCAGTCTCAAATGTATTCCTCACTAGCTCAGGATGCACAGGCAGCATTTCAAGACCTGCAGCCTGCGTTGATCGATGGTGCACATGAATGAATTTGTTTTGCTGATGAAACACATATTTGACACCCAAACATTGAGTCCCGGGAATTGTCCGGGTCAGCCCATGTCAGAGTTTGAATTTCTAATCCATCCATCAGTGACTCATATCATCACCTCTTCACCATCTGTCAGTGTCATTCCCAGCGTCACACTCTTGCATTAGCCATGCCTGAAACTCCTGCATCCACATCTGGCACTCCAAATACTGGACATCACTGGCAACCCGTGAAGCTGAACCTTCAAGATATTTCTTGTACTTTGAATATGGCTGCATCGCGCATCCGCGCATGTATCTCTCAATATCAGATGGAGGCTGCTAACAACCATCCCTCTTCTGCCTGGATCATGTACTTTAAAGCCGGGCTGCAATTGGAGATCAATGTAAGTGACTGATGACTGGATGACGGGCTGACTTTGGTGGGCAATGCTGAGATTTCCAACAGACATTTGTTACTCCACTCCTGCAGTACTCAGCTGCAAGGAACATCGTTTCTGTTGTTCCAAGCCCAGTCGCTCATGTCCTGACATTGTATCCCATGCTCACCTGGAACACTGTTCCAGACCACATCTTTTCATCCCACCTATGTCAGTTTGATGATGTCGCAGCTCCAGGACATCTATCCCGGATTATTCCCAGCTATGATACTCCATGGTGGATGGGACACACCGAAATTCCGAATGAACCATGGCAATGGGGTCAAATCATGAGGTCCTGTGTCGTTCACTACCAGCATTGGATGGAAAATGGAGTTGAGGATGATGGCTTGGTTCTTCCTGAGGAGGTAAATGACTCATCAGGCCCATCAGTGATGGGACTTCAGATGATTCAAGCACGCCTGGTAGCATTGATGGAGGAGCAAGATGAGGGTATCCATGAGAAGATGGCAGAGGTGAAGATGTACACTGACATGCTACAGAGATTGAAGAGAGGCAGGGGAGTGGAGTGCTCTTCACTGTGTTTAGATTAGAATGGTCTTCATTTCATACATGATGTAAAATATTATATTCCATCCAAATGATTGTCTTGACTCCTGAATATTTTGTTCTGGATTTCGAGGACTGGATTTCAAGATCCGGATGTAGAGTCCTAAATCCCAAATGCTGAGTGGTGAATGCCCGAGTGCCAAGGTACTCAGAGTTTGTGACTCAATTCATGGGACTCGACTTCCGAATGGCAAGATTGCCTCACATATTTCTGAGTGGTGAGTCACGAATCTTAGGTACCGAACCCTGAACCCCAAAATTGTGGACTACCAGATTTCATGATTTGGGGTTCAGCACTCAAGGTTCGAGACAAAATAGATATTTGTGCGACGGTGCGGGGTTTGGCACTCAACATGTGTGGATCAATAACTTTCACATTATTCTGAGTGTCGAGTGCCGAGTTCCGGGTTCCGGGGCTCGGCAGTTGGCGTTTGGCACTTAACATGTGTGCATCAATATTATTAACAATGTTGTGAGTCCCAAGTCCCAGCTGCCAGAGTTCAGGGTTCAGCACCCAACATGTGTGGATTATTCTGAGTGCCGAGTGCCGAGTTCCAGGTGCTGGGGCTCAGCAGTCGGTGTTCAGCACTTAACATGTGTGCATCAATATCATTCACAATGTTGTGAGTCCTGAGTCCCAGCTGCCGGAGTTTGGGGTTCAGCACCCAACATGTGTGGATTATTCTGAGTGCCGAGTGCCAAGTTCCGGGTGCCAGGGCTCGGCAGTTGTCGTTCGGCACTTAACATGTGTGGATCAATGTCATTCACAATGTTGTGAGTCCTGAGTCCCAAGTTCCAGCTGCCGGTGTTTGGGGTTCAGCACTCAACATGTGTGGATCAATAAATTTCACATTATTCTGAGTGCCGAGTTCCGGGTGCCAGGGCTTGGCATTTGACGTTTGGCACTTCACATGTTGGAATCAATATCATTCACAATGTTGTGAGTCCCGAGTTCCGGCTGCCAGAGTTCGGGGTTCGGCACTCAACATGTGTGGATTATTCTGAGTGCCGAGTGCCGAGTTCCGGGTGCCGGGGCTCGGCAGTCGGTGTTCAGCACTCAACATGTGTGCATCAATATCATTCACAATGTTGTGTGTCCCGAGTCCCGAGTTCCGGCTGCCAGGGTTCAGGGTTCGGCACTTTACATGTGGGAATCAGTATCTTTCACATTGTTCTAAGTCCCGAGTCCCGACTGCCGGCTGCCGGGGTTCGGGCTTCGGCCCTCAACATATGTGGCTCACTAAATTTCACATGATTCTGAGTGCTGAGTTCTGGGTTCCGGGGTTTGGCATTCGGTGTTCGGCACTTTACATGTGGGAATCAATATCTTTCACATTGTTCTGAGTCCCAAGTCCCGACTGCCGGCTGCCGGGGTTTGGAGTTTGGCCCTCAACATGTGTGGATCAATGACTTGCACATTATTCTGAGTCCCAAGTCCTGAGTGCCGGCTGCCGGGGTTTGGAGTTCGGCATTTATGATATGTGAATTCATATCTTTCACATTGTTCTGAGTCCCGAGTCCCGAGTTCCGGCTGCCGGAGTTCAGGGTTTGGCACTTACTATATGTGAATTCATATCTTTCACATTGTTATCAGTCCCGAGTCCCGAGTGCCGGCTGCCGGCTGCCAGGGTTCGGTGTTTGGCAGTCAAAATGTGTGGATCAAAGTCTGTTGCCTCACATTGTGCTGCCTCACACTTTGCTGAGTCCCGAGTGTCAAGCCTGAATTCGGACTATCGATCATTGAGTCCCAGATTTCGAGTATCGAGTCCCGAGTCCCGAGATACACAGAGTTAGGGACTCAATTCATGGAACTCGACTTCCAACTTGAGTTCCAGAACTGTTGATGCTCTAATTGGTACATGGTATTCGTGTGTTGCTACTAACATGGGTAACAACTCTTTCAACTTCTTTGATCTTTCACACCATGGTTAGTATGCGGCCTTCGACCCTAGCCCATCCACATGAGGGAACCCCGGCATAAATGTGCACAGAATCCCTCATATACCATGCCCAAGCAATCCGATCCCCTTCCACTCCATCAACCCCATGTCTCACAATTCTTCCCGAAAATGCAATCATACAGCCAGAATCATACCTGAATTCCAGCTGAAGGCTTGGCATACTCATCCGAGCATTAGAAAAGTTCCCCACGGTGGTGAGAATATCAAAGCATTCAGGAATCGATAAATGGTCTCAATGATTGGGGGTTTCCCGATTGGAAATGATGGAGAGGCTGTTAAACACGGATGCCCAGTACTGCAGGGTCTCTGGCATCTGTGGCAGTTCCTTGCTCAGTGCCTTATCTCTGAGGTGTGACAAGGCTTGTAACCCTGCAAAATACTGCTGAGGATGCATGACCCTGAGTGCCGCCGATGCGATGGCTGCCGGCCTTGCAATAGCTTTGAGGATATTCTCGGAGGAGGGTCCCTTCAATGATGCAGATACCTCTGGATCTGACAGATTCTATGGGATTGGTGAGTTTGACTCCAGAAATCATTATCTCATCACATCCTACCTCATGGCCCTGTTGAAACCATGCCAGAGATAAATTGATGCATCCAGGAGTTGACCCAACATTTTCCAAGCCCTGTTTGAACCATTCTTGATTATATCACCAATTGCCATCAGCCTTTACACTTTTTTCGAGGCTTGGACCCAGCAAATCAGTGGCCGCCCTTATTTCCTTCTGTAGGTACCATGCGATGATGGTACCGGAAACATCGATAATTGTGGCAGGTTTGTCCACCAACTTTGTGCCCTCATGGCCAGGAGGACACCTCTCAAGCAACTTCTCCTCTTTCTCCTCATTATGCCCAGTGTTCTTTGGGGATATCAATTTGCTATATCTTGCAATATCAATCTGCATCTTAACTGTCATGAAGGAATTTGAATGATCAAACACATTTTCAACATCTGCAGGAAGACCCACTGGGATTTTTATATGCCTTTATGAGTACATCAGCCAAGCGATCGCACACCATCACCAGATCAGTGTCCAGGTTCGGAGAAGGTATTACTGGTTCTCCTCCAGTCTTCTCTGCATTGAATTTTTGTTCAGTATATGCCCCTGCTTCATGAGTGATGGCCAGGGCCCAAGTGCACCAGATTTTTATGTCACAAGTGGACATGGAAGAAGTGTTCATGTTGCAAGTTGATATTGGGAAATCAGACGCTGAATGCTGGATGTCCAGACTTTGGTGTTAAAGGGGGTGGAGATAGCGAGGATCAGATAAGGGAACCTTGGATGATGTTGGCTTTCAAAGCTGTATTATCATCCATTGCTCAATGAAATACCAGATGATTGGAAGTGTGCTGGATATCTGATATTCATTTGTCGAGACCCGGGTTCGGAACTTGGCATCTCATAGGGCAACCACTTTTTGCACCCTGGTGTCCACATTCTACAAGACAACATAAGCGCCATAAAAAACCATGTCAAGCAGAGACCTGGGTCTCGGAACTCGGAACTCGGAACTTGGTAAGCTTCATCTGATTTTCGGGGGTCATAACTGGGTGTCTTGTAGGGCAACACAAGCCTCGCACCCTGCTTTCCACATTCTACAAGACAACCTAAGCGCCATAAAGGCCATTTCAAGAGATCACTTGCTGCTCCCGGAACTTGGTATGCTTCACTCGAATTTTGGGGGTCGGAACTGGGTGTCTCATATTGACTGAATTATGTGTCGAGACCCGGGTCTCGGAACTCAGAACTTGGTATGCTTCATCTGATTTTCGGGGGTTGGAGCTGGGTGTCTTGTAGGGCAACACAAGCCTCGCACCCTGGTTTCCACATTCTACAAGACAACCTAAGCGCCACAAAAGGCCATGTCAAGACAGCACCTGCTGCTCTGGGAACTCAGTAACTGTGCTTTATTACCTCCTCTGATTCGGATGATATGCAACTCCCTCAGCTCCGTCATGTCTACAATTATCATACACATGGGCCCACCCATCTATATTTTATACCACCCTTGGCCCACCCATCTAATAAATATTTATATAACACTCTCAGCCCACCCATCTAATACCCGTCTAATTTAATATGTGTCTGGGCCCACCCATGTATGTGATAACAAGTACCCTTCACATACCTGTCTATTTGATACACATCTACCTTGATACACCCATCTACATGATATCCAACTACCTCGGCCCATCCATCTACCGGATATTCATGTACATTGGCCCACTCATCTACCCTACATATTCCTTGCATGGGCCCACCCACTGTCATTGGGAATAATATTCCTCCCGGCCCATCCGTCATCAACAAGGATATTTCTACCATGGGCCCATGGTCTGCTGGCCCGTATCATACGGGATATTATGCATGTCCGTTCACTCGTATAATACGGAGATAGTTCACTGTAATATGTGAAGATGGTGAAGAGGTGATGATATGAGTCACTGATGGATGGATTAGAAATTCAAACTCTGACATGGGCTGACCCGGACAATTCCCGGGACTCAATGTTTGGGTGTCAAATATGT
This sequence comes from Suillus spraguei, assembly GCA_016800925.1. Lineage (NCBI taxonomy): Eukaryota > Fungi > Basidiomycota > Agaricomycetes > Boletales > Suillaceae > Suillus > Suillus spraguei. Next base: position 21,176 of record JABCPU010000482.1, on the reverse strand, counting down.
GTTTCATCAGCAAAACAAATTCATTCATGTGCACCATCGATCAACGCAGGCTGCAGGTCTTGAAATGCTGCCTGTGCATCCTGAGCTAGTGAGGAATACATTTGAGACTGCCTTCCGGCATAGCATGCATGACCTGGAAGTTGTTTCAACAATGATTCCTGCATCCAGGCACCCCATTGGGTTGCCTTCCACAAGAAAAAGTTGCATGTCCAATCCATCTCTGATTGCACCAATGATATTTCTTCCATCCATTGATCTTGTAGTGCCTTTGCCCGAAGCCAATGAACTCGGTAAACTTGGGATGGGTCCTGTCAGCTCACCACAGGATATATCAAGCATGCCTGAACTCACATTCCTCATTCCACAAATTTTCTGGACCCTCCATATCGACTTCCACTGACCAGAACCAAGCGAGGGACTCGTTTCGCTGACCTTGGGCATTTGGATCACCGACGGCAGTGCTGATTTTGAGCTGCTTGCAAAGCAGGGGTTTGTATTTCTGAAGCTGGTCTGGCCCCGGCTCAAGTTGTATCATTTGCTTCCTGGTTTTTGTATATATACTGGCATGTAGGGATACTGCCTGCTGCACTGATGTCACCTGGGACCACGCTCGAGTTTTTAGGGCTTGAGATTTGGCTTGCCTAACTGTTGTTTGGAACAGGATAGCCTTGTTGCACAAGTGAATGCGGAGATTGTGCAGGGCATCATTGGCCTGCCCTTCACGAAGCGACATCTCCAACGGAATCAGATCCTCTGCCATACAGCATCTGCAATGTTCAACCCCGAGGTTTGATGGCAATGGAATTATGGTGAGCTCAGGTGAGTTTGTCCATGCATCAGATGTCTCGGTGAAATCTGCCAGGTCATCATCGATATCATCAAGAATATCTATGTTCAAGTCGTCAGGATCGTCATCTGCATCAAATCCCTCTCTGAGATGCATAAGAGCAGACCGAGTGAATTCATCTATCTGGCCTTGGAGACAATTGCATTGCCAGGCGATATCTAATCTCTGTGTCTCTGTCAATCGTCTTCCAATTCTGCGGACCTCGATGAGCAATGCAATTTGAGCCTCTTCAATTGCCAACCCAATGGATATCCATGTTGTCACAGATCTGCAAGAGGGTGCTGCATGACGGGCATTACCCGCATCTAGTAGTCTAAGCTCGATCTCCTTTTTGCTTGGTGCTAAGTGCAAAATGAATGCGGAGCTCCACGGAGACAAAGAATGTCAACTTACCCTTCTTGATATTGATTTCATATAAATCCATCGCCGCAGGATCCCTGATTCTCTTGGACTGAGCGACCATCTCGCTGGCTAACCATTGTGTCTTTAAATTGCCGGGTGCAGCTTCATCTAGTCTGTCAAAAGCCTTGCCACTTTCGGCGATGCCATTCTTCGCCAGCTTGTATTTCCGGCAAAGAGTCCTTTTCATGTGGATCATCTTGCAGAAATTGGAATTGTTCAACTGATAATCAAGACATTCCTTTTGGTGCGGGGATGACATTCCCCGAGTGGCAGGGGACATCAGGTTGAGACACGCCCATAGGGTCTCCATGATCTCTCCATCAATCCGGCCAATGCCTTCAATAAAATTCGAAGCATATCGGACATAGCAACTGTCCTGATGTCCATGCACATGCCACAACCTGATTCCAGGAATGATGGTCAGTTCCGGTACCATGTCAAGGTATTGGCTTCGATCCACCCGAACACGAAAGTGCTTGTTGTATTGAAAATTGATGTCATAGAAGGTGACAGCCCTGGTAATGCCTTCCATGTTGTGCTGGGCAGCCTCACAAAGGGCATAGTCCATGTTCATTTGTCTGCAAATGATGCATGGTCAACTAGTGAATGTCGAATGGCATGTTTGGCTTGCCTTTCCCCTTTCTGAAAATCAACCATCGAGTGAGGGACAAAGCACCCATGCCGGGCGCAGGCAACTCCCCCGATTCCTGTGGACTCGAGCTTGTGCCACGCCGCATTTGCTTGATTGACCGCCCAGTGATTGTTGCAGCTCGATTTTTCCACCGTGTCAGCAGCCTCCGCAAGATTCATTTTATACCTGTCCTTTCCGACCATGAATCCAAGCCCATCTGAAAGCCAAACTTCATCGAGGGGATTAATGGGATGCAGGTGTTCAGCTTTGAAATTTCCATCCATCACAAATGACTGGGTGTATTTCCAGCTTGGAGTTCTTATCATCGCTGAGTTCACTTCGGTATTGAACATGACTCACTCATCAAGTGATTCATCCCCTGACAAAGATACATTAATCCCAGGCTGAGGACATGTCGGGCAAAATAATGCAAGATCTCCTGCATTCGGGATGTCAGAACGATGGCCATAGCCATGCCATTTCATGGTCTTCAACTGCCTCCACTGTCAAGCGACTCTCATGAGCTCTCTGTATCGATCCTTGCCATGGCCTGTGTCAACATAATGTCCTTTAGATGAAGCACAAATAGCATTACTGGAACAAGGTGTGGAAACATGCTCGAGGTCATTCACTGGAGCTTACTGTAATAGTTCATTGCGGAGGTGCCGCATTCAAGGTTGTCCAATAGAAAATAATCCAGCACTCCAAAGGTAAACATGGTCTTTGGCCTGTTAAACGATGCAGGAAAAAATCCATGCCAAAACATTTGAATGTCCAGACTCATGGCATTTGGACAATCACAGCATCAAACCTCGAGGCGGTGAACTCTGTACTTGTCAACAATGACCATGGTGTTTTCCTTCAGCTGGAACTCAGGTCCCGACACAGATGGAAGATCTTTGGGCTCAAGCTGGTCTTCAGGTTCATCTCCTTTGAACAAATCCCACCTATCTGTGAGCACCGGACATTGCTTGCCATCATGCCCGAGGTGTATGGTGAGTCCGACATGAGCGAGACAACTCCGCTCGAAGAATTGACCATTCCATTGACTGATCCAGTGGAAAGGATTGCAACGATGTTGACTCCTGCAACAGCCCGTGCAATAGAGAGGTTCGCCAAGACAATCTTGACATTTGTAGACCCCATCCTGGTGGCAGATGATGCATCTCCTGTCTTCTGGTGGAGCTTCTCGATCCAGGAGGTGATGCAGATATGATTCCTGCCTTGGCAGCCATTGCCTGAGGTAGTCATTTTGACTCTGCATTTTTTATATTTAGCTATAGTTTGAATGACACTCCAACATTTAACATGAACTTTCCATGGTTTTTGGGAGTTGCAATGGCTCAAATGAGCCTCACATCATCCGGCCCAAGGTATACATCATCACATGCATCTAATAAATGTCCGGTCAATTCGAAGATATACACAAAGCAACACATACCTGATGAAATCCGGGACTCAGTCTCATCATCCAGCCCAAGGTATACATCATCCAGTGCATCTGGTCCATCTCCAGTCAATTGAGAGCTGTACTGAAAACAAAACATACCTAATGAAATCCGGGACTCGGTGTTACGAACTGGGGTGGCGTCACCAGCGACAGTGAAAAGACACAGTCGGTCTGCTGGGAGTTCTTACAATGTCCAGAAGAGGACAAGGTGAAAGTACAAGGAACGCGTTCCGAGTACGATCAAGGGTTCGGCCTCAAGGACAAGTCCGAGAGGTTCTACGAGAATAGAGACTAAGGCTAAGGAGTGCTTAGACTTAGAGACGATTCAAGACGACTTAGGTTGGAGGCCTAAGTGAAGGAGATTCCAGGTAAAACCCAGTAAGATTAAAGTAGGGAATCTACTACAAGTACACTGTGCTTAAATAGGCCAATATGTGCGCACAGACCAAGTAACCGTGAGAACGTAACTGCGTATCCTAATAAGGAAGGCATATGTTGTACAAATGCGTTGAGCATATGAGTCAGAGTCATGTGACATGATATACAAGTAAGGAAGCAAAGGGAAAATGAATAGGGGCACGTACGATTGTAACATTACCCCCGTTTTACACGTAAAGTCACCGACTTTACTTATCTCGGTTCGCATAGCAAACAGGATCATCACTATAGTTGTAGTCCTCATCAGCAACGGACCCACTTCTCATATACGCAGCTTCTTCAAGACCAGCTCCTCGTTTTGAGTCCTTTCTCTTTTCTGCTTGAATACGTTCATCGTCAAGCTGTTTCTCCCAAGTGCGAAGTGTGTCGTAGAACCCGTCGTCTTTCCAGGTTAACTCGAAGGGAGGAGGTCCAACTCGCCGAGGACAATAGATGGACAAGTGAGTAGGCAACCAATATCTGCAAACCTTGCACTGATATTCCGCACAATTCTTCTGACAATGTCCAAGTAGTCCACAGACGCAACATTTCATGTTTTCATCAGGGTTGGAATGGACTTTGCGTAGTGGTGATGGAGAAATGATGGGTGTGGGACTGGTAGATCTGGCGCGTTTCTTCCCCTTATTCCTCCTCATGCGTTTCAAGGCAAGGGTATTTCACGCCTAAGCTGTGTCTGCTGAGTAGGAGTGAGAGTGTATGCAGATGCAGGGAGGTCAGGAGTGGTCCCTCGTTCAGCAATCTCAAGAAATTCGTTGGAAGAAGACGGGGTAGTGATACTGAAGTCTTTTACCAAGACTGGCGAGACGGGGTCCATTGGACCAAACGATGACGGAATAGACATAGGGGGGTGAATGTGAAGGTCGCAAAGCCTTGGACCGAGTGCTACTAATTCAGTAATGGGAATTCCTAACTTCTTTGCAGCTTCACATTGTACTTCTGTGCAAGGCTCGTATAGCCATGCGGGATGATCGTGGGAGACTGTGATGGGAGGAGGTGAAATAGGAGATGGGGTTCGTGGAGAGGTTAGGTTGGCTTGCGTTTGCTGGAGATCGGTGATGGCTTCTTTGACTAAGTTTCTGGCCACCCTAGTTTCAGCAACTGATTGTTGGATGGTTTCGACGACCGCATTGGTGAGCTGTCCGATCTCTTGGACAGCAGTGCATAAGCCAGTAAAGGCGTCAAGACTAGAATACATGCGCAAAGAAGCAGGTACTGGGATAGGAAGTGGCATATCTTCCTGCGGAGAGGGAGGTCGAGCAACGCCTGCTCGACGTTCGGCAACAATGTGAATAGCTTCTTCAACATCATTTTTAAAAGAATTGGGAAACAACAACATAGCGTAAGCACGAATGCGTTTTTGAAGATGAAGGAGGCGGTGACAGTACGTGGCTTCTGTGATATCTTTGGCGGTGACTTCGATGAGTGCTGCGGTGCGGATGATGTTGACGAGGAGTAAAGCGGGGAAAGCGCCTCTTTCATTGAGGATTCTTTCGATTTTGAGGGCATGTCCTTCACAGAGAAGGGCGGCTTCAATGTAGGAAGTGTTATCGATTTCAGCAGTAAGAGTTCCGTAGTTTTCTGCTTCGGAGTCGAAGTCATTGTTGGCAACAGTGACGGGGGTGATGTATGCAGTGGGGAAAGACATTTAGAGCGGTTATAGTTGATCAAGTGCTATTGCAAGTTGATTGACTGGAGGATGATCAGAGATCATGTTGCTTCTTATAAGCATTCAAGATTCGGGCGGAGTTCTTCAAGTTCTTTTCTGGGAGCCATTCATTATCTCCCGATGAGTATCCTTTCCAGGAAACAAGATAGCGTCGGCGATTGCCGGTTCCTTTGTGAGAAAGAATTGCTTCTATTTCGTATTCTTCGTCTTCTTCAATGATGTCAGGTGGTGGTTCAGGGAAGTTCGGACCGTGCACGTCCGTTTCGCTATAGGATGATAAGACAGAAGCATGGAAGGTAGGGTGGATCTTCCATTGCGGAGGAAGTTTGAGTGTGAACGTGATGGGTGATAAGACATCGATGATTGGGAAAGGTCCATATCGCTTTGGTGCGAGTTTCCTCGATGGGAGTTTGAGTCTAAGGTTAGCGGCGGATAACCAAAGCTTATCTCCAATCTTCCATGGGGTGTACTTATCTCCTCGGGATCGTTCAGCCATTGTCTGCATTGCAATGTTATGACAGGCGATTACTTCCTCTCTTATCTTCTGCTGCGGGGACTGATGAATCAGGGATAAGATGAGGGATGGCGCGTGGTTCATATCCCATCATCAGATAAAAAGGTGATGCATTCCTTGCATCATGTTTTCGGTGATTGTGGACGAATTCGGCAATTGGTAGATGTTCTACCCAATCTTCAGGATTGTTGCGGCAATAGATGCGTAGATACATTTCAAGTTCTTGATTTAGCCTTTCAGTTTGACCATCAGTCTGTGGGTGATAAGCCATAGATGGAGCGATGACGTAGTCGAGAAGTCGGGCAAGTTCCTTTGAGAAGCGAGATAGGAATTGCAGTCCTCGATCCGAGATAACTTTGTCATGGAGTCCAAATCATCGGTAGACATGTTTCAAAAATAGCTTAGCAACGCCTTTGGAAGTGATGGTTTTCAGACAAGGGATAATAATTACCCCCTTCATAAGGCCATGGTCTACCACGACCATGATACTGTCAAAGCCCCAGAGACAGGGAGGTCAGTGATAAGATCGACAGAGACCTGAGAGAATGGGCGAACTGCCGATGAGGGATAGGCGTGAGAGGGGGTCAAACAGGGTGAGTATCGGCCTTCATCTGCTGACAAAGGGCGCAACCCTCAACGTATTTCGAATATAAGAGCCCATTGCAGGCCACCAGGCTTCCCGTTTTACGAGTTCTTCAGTTTTGAATCTGCAGGGTGCCCGCGGTAGGATGATCATGATACCGTTTCAAAATATCAGGACGGTGTGCCGGAGGAATATAGGCACGATTCTTAAAATAGAGGACGTTCTCTGCAATCTTCCAGTCGGAGAGTGCCGACTTCATAGGAGGAAGGCACACGCCATAAAGGGCGTCGGATGCTGTTTTAAAAACAGGGTTGTCGAGAGGGTCAGAGGATGACAATACATCCTTTAGATCGGTGTCAATAAGACGAACGAATAGAGCGTCAGGAAGGAGGGTCTGGTCTTCGTTATCGTCTTTCCGGAGTCGTAGTCGGGCCGGCGGGAAAGTGCATCAGGTACTGCTAATTTAGTACCTGCAACGTGATGCATTCAATGTCATAGATAGATAAAATCAATTGCCAACAGGCTTGGCGACGGGTAAGCTTCTGTGCACTTCTAAAGTACAGAAGGTTCTTGTGGTCGGTGAATACCAGGACGGGGTGTGGGTTTCCTTCGAGATAATGACGCCATTCGTTCAATGCCCGGATCATGGCAAGGAGTTCCCGATCGAAGATCTGATAGTTTCGTTCCACGGGGTTCAAAGACTGTGAGAGATATGCACATGGGTGATAAACACCATTCTCATCAGTCTGCAGGAGAACTCCGCCAGTTGCTACGAGCGAAGCGTCGGTAGCAATGGCGAATTGCTGGGAAGGATCAGGGTTACGGAGTACCGGTTGAGATGTGAAGTGTCGTTTCAGTTCTTCGAAGGTGTCCATACATTCGGTTGACCAATCAAAGGCCTTATCTTTCTTTGTCAAATCGATAAGAGGTCGGGCGATGTCAGAATAGTGGGAAATGAACGTGCGGTAGAAGTTGCAAAAGCCGAGGAATGACCGAACATCTTTTACAGATTTCGGGACTGGCCATTCGGAGATTCCCTTGGTCTTGGCGGTATCCATAGCAACTTGTCCGGGCGAATTATCATTCCGAGGTATTCCACTTCTTCTGCATCAAAGGTGCATTTCTCCGGTTTAAGAACAGATGTTCCTTTCGTATCTTCATCAAAACCCGTCTGGTTCGTTCACGATGTTCCGCCATTGTTGTAGAGAAAATCAGGATATCGTCCATGTAGATAACCATCCATCCTTCATTGATTTCTGCTGGAAGTGCGATTCATGTATGCTTGAAAGTTGCTGGGGAATTGCAGAGGCCAAAGAACATGACGTTCGGTTCAAGAGGCCGAATTCCGTAGTAAAAGCAGCTTTCCACCTATCATCAGGATGGATGCGAATATTGTTATAACCGGACCGGATATCCATTTTCGTAAAGAACTGTGCTTATGAAGGCGTGCGACAAGGGAATAGGAAGTGGGAGCGGATAGGCTTCTTGACTGTCCAATCATTGATGTAGCGATAATCTTGACAGGGACGCAATTCTCCACTCTTCTTTCCCACAAAGAAGAAACCACTGGCTTGGGGTGACTTCAATTCTGAGATGAAACCTTTGCAACGTTTTCATCGATAAACGTTTTGATGGCAGCGCGTTCTTTTTCCGATAGCGGGTAAACCTTAGACGTGCGAGGGATAAAACCGGGTTTAGTATCGATCCGATGATCAATACCAGGGCGTTCGGGGGTAGTTTGTTCAGTCCGTCTTTAGCAAAGACGTCTGCAAAGTCGTGCAAATAATCTGGGACCAATTCTTCGAAGGATTTCTTTTTCTTTTCCTTCTCATCCATGGCGAATTCCTGAGCTTTGTTACTGTATTTGGTGGAGGAAGGGGAATTGTGGAGTAGTTGGAGTTTTGTTCGAGTCGAGAAGTTCCATCACGTGTCAGGGGTGTATCCATGGATACTTCTTCTATGATTCTCATGCTAACTCCATCAGTATCGTATTCCACAAGAATCTCCGTCTCCAGTTCATAAGAGGAAATTCACGACTTCTGGCGCGTGCCAGACATCTTGCATGTGTTGAATTGGTCATCATCCTCTGTTGGGATCAACGAGGGCACGGGTTCTTCTTCATCGGGATTTCTTCAATTGAAGCTGGAAAGAGTTTTCGGGGAACATAGAACTTGGATAGTTTCGGCACATTGGTATCTCGTCCGGGATCTCTTCTTCTGCTTTTCTTTTCCATGTTTCTGTTCTTCTATTGGCCGTTGCTCAATAGGTTCTTGTCCACCCGATGCTTCGGTTCGGATTCATTCTTGCGCTTTTCTGCGCGGGGAATCGGTGACACTGCTCGTGGCAGTTGTACACGTGGAGTGGGTCTACAGTACGTGGCTTCGTACTTCTGGTTCAGGGTCTTTGGAATAAAGGAGTACGAAGGTTTCGGAAGTCGGGAATGTTGCCATTTGGCATGATGATTGAAAGTCAGGCAATCCATTCTTCTTCCGATCCATATCATGTCGATTTCAATTTCATCTGATTTCTCTGTCCGCGAAGGACAAGTGTTTCAGCAGCCCAATCTATAATTGGTTCATTGCTCATAACCATGGAATTCCTAGGAGGATTTGATCTCTTCTTCCTAATTTGGTGATGTTGAATTTTCCATACATGGTTCGTTCATCAATTTTGACCACCAGAAGACAGTAATGTGTGATCGGTCCTCCTTTTATAAGGGTTCCATCTGCCGTTGTAACTCAAAAGGTGTTTTGAGTTTTCGTCGTGTGATTTGATGGAGTTTCACAAACTCCTCAGAGATGAAGTTCCTGCTGCTCCTGAATCGATAACAGCGGTGTGTCGACGGATTTAAGCGAGTACGCGAGTGGAGGGTGATAGGGACACGAAGTTCTTTTCTTTCACCTACAGCGCGTACAAGTCTTAGTAATACATAGGAGAAACATACGTCGATCTTGTTTCTCCAAGTCAAAAATCCTGCACAATCCGCCTTACAGTTTCTTCGTCTTCCCTTCTTTGACTTCAGTTTGTCGGAGCGGGGTCTTCTTCTTTCTGTCAGGACAATTATGAATGCAGTGTCCTGTCTTTTTGCATCCGAAGCATTGTCCCTTCTTCATGCATTCGGATCTCTCCATATCGGAGATTCGATCTACGATCATTGCGTTGGAATCACGGTTCGAATATACCGTGCATTCCATAGTTCTTCTTCTTCTGTTGTGGAGTATGACGTGTCCTCATGGCTTGAAGCCGATGATGGGCGTTGTCAATAGCAACGCATTGCAGCACAACATCTCTGAATACTTCTGAGACATCTCCTGTTGCGAAAAGCTTGTGAGGATACCCCAATTAAGGCCGTCTTGGAAGAACTGGATCTTCGTTGCATTGTCGGTGATCTGAGCCTTGGCTGCAAGTGCCTCAAAGTCAGCACATAAGTGTGAAGATCTCCAGTTCCTTGTTTGAGGTCTCTGGAGTTTCGTAAGTGCAGTTCCTTTGGTATCCACTGGTTCGAAGGCTTCTTTGAAACTTTTCATAAAATCCACCATCGTCCCATAACCAACTTTTTGTCCGGAGTGTCGGTTGATTGGGCATGTTCTAGGAATTGTTCTTTCCAGATTTGGCATTCTTCTCGGTCATGAAGGATGTTATGAAAATAATCTTCTGTTTGTCGGTGGTATAAAGCTTTTCATTGATGTCAAAGTGCAAGTTGCACGACTGGATAAACTCGCGAGAGTTATCACGATCTCCATCAAAACCGTTTGGTTGACCGATCTTGTATTCGAAGTCTTTGGTCGTCATGTTTGATGATTCTTCTGGTGAGTTATACTTTCTCGGTGCCTACACGCGCTGTCTTGCTGTCCGTCAGGGCTTGTCTTCTGTCAGAGGGCTTCTCTTGACAATCTGCTCAGCGTACGCATACGCTAGTCTACTGATCTGAATCGATCAGGTTCAGGGTCGAAGACTGGATAGTCGACGATCAAAATGGACTTTAATCTTTTGTTACGAACTGGGGTGGCGTCACCAGCGACAGTGAAAAAACACAGACGGTCTGCTGGGAAGTTCTTACAATGCCAAAAGAGGACAAGGTGAAAGTACAAGGAACGCGTTCCGAGTACATCAAGGGTTCAGCCTCAAAGACAAGTCTAAGAGGTATCCGCGAGAATAGAGACTAAGGCTAAGGAGTGCTTAGACTTAGAGACGATTCAAGACACTTAGGTTGGAGACCTAAGCGAAGGAGATTCCAGGTAAAACCCAGTAAGATTAAAGTAGGGAATCTACTACAAGTACACTGTGTTAAATAGGCAATATGTGCGCACAGACCAAATAACCGTGAGAACATAACTGCGTATCCTAATAAGGAAGGCATATGTTGTACAGATGCGTTGAGCATATGAGTCAGAGTCATGTGATTGATATACAAGTAAGGAAACAAAGGGAAAATGAATAGGGGCACGTACGATTGTAACATTACCCCCTTTTTACATTGAAAGTCACCGACTTTCAAACATCTCTGTTGTCGCCGTAGACGGGGTCGTAGTCGTCATAATTAGCAATGTCCTCATCAGCGGCACTTCCTCCTAGCATGTAAGCCATTTTCTCCTCTGCTACAGTCCTCGCCATCGACCTTCTTTTCGTCGTCGACGGTTAATAAGATACTGTTCCCACCTACGCAGTGCGTCATAAAATCCATCATCCTTCCAGGTAAGCATGAACGGGGTTTCTCCATGACGCTGAGGGCAGTAAATAGACAGATGGGCAGGAGTGTGTCGAAGACAGATTTGATTTGGCATTGATAGTTGGGACAATTCTTTGCCGATGTCCGACGATGCCACAGACTCTGCATTTCATCTTTTCATCGGTGTTAGACGTGGACATGCGTAGTGGTGATGGTGAGATAATGGGTTTAGGACTGGTGGACCTAGCACGCTTCTTCCCTTTCTGTCGTGTCATGCGTTTTAAGCGGAGGCATTGTCACATCGAAGCTGCGCCTGTTGCTTACTAGTGAGCGTGTACGCGGATGCGGGAAGGTCAGGAGTAGTCCCCCTTTCAGTAATTGTAAGAAGTTCATTGGAGGGAGAGGGGGAGGTGATGCCGAGGTCTTTTACTAAGACCGGCGAAATGGGATCCATCGGACCAAATGACGACGGGATAGACATGGGAGGGTGTATGTGAAGGTCGCGAAGACGAGGACCGAGCACTACTAGCTCAGTGACAGGGATTCCTAATAGTCTTGCGGCCTCGCACTGTTCCCCTGTGCAGGGTTCATATAGCCATGTGGGATGGTCATGGGAGACTGTAACGGGGGGCAGTGAAGTTGGTTGTTCATAGGAGATGGGGTTCAAGGAGATGCAAGGTCAGCTTGTGTTCGTTGTAAATCAGTGATAGCTTCTTCTACTAAGCTTCTAGCTGCTCTGGTTTCAGCGACTGATTGTTGGATAGTTTCAACGACCGTGTTGGTAAGTTGCCCGATCTCTTGGACAGCAATGCATAAGCCAGCAAGGGCGTCAACACTAGAATACACACGCGAAGAAGAGGGTGCTGGAATAGGAAGTGGCGTATCTTCCTGCGGAGAGGGAGGTAGAGCAACACCTGCTCGACGTTCGCCACGATGTGAATAGCTTCTTCAACATCGCTTTTAAAAGAACTGGGAAGCAACAGCATAGCGTAAGAACGAATATGTTTTTGAAGATGTAGGAAGCGTTGACGGAATGTAGGATCAGTGGTTTCTTTGGCTGTGGCTTCGATGAGAGCGGCGGTGCGGATAATGTTGACAAGGAGGAGGCCGGGAAGGCGCCTCTTTCTGTGAGGATTCTTTCAATTTCAAGGCATGTCCTTCACATAGAAGGGCGGCTTCGATGTAAGAAGTATTGTCGATTTCTGTGGTGAGGGATCCGTAGTTTTCAACATCAGAGTCGGAGTCGTTGTTGGCAACGGTGATGGGGGTGATGTAGGCAACGGTGATGGGGGTGATGTAGGCAGTGGGGAAAGACATTTCGATGGTGGTAGTTGATCAGGTGCTGGTGCAATTTGATTTACTGAAGGATAATCAGAGGGCGTGTTGCTTCTTATAAGCATTCAAGATTCGAGCGGAGTTCTTCAAGTTCTTTTCTGGGAGCCATTTGTTATCTCCCGATGAATATCCTTTCCAAGAGACGAGATAGTGTCGGCGAGTGCCGGTTCCTTTGTGAGAAAGAATTGCTTCTATTTCATATTCTTCTTCTTCTTCGATGATGTCAGGTGGTGGTTCAGGGAAGTTCGGACCGTGTACGTCCATTTTGCTATAGGACGATAAGACAGAAGCGTGGAATGTGGGATGAATTTTCCACTGTGGAGGGAGTTTGAGTGTGAACGTGATGGGTGATAAGACATCGATGATCGGGAAAGGTCCGTATCGCTTTGGTGCAAGTTTCCTTGATGGGAGTTTGAGTCTAAGATTGGCAGCAGATAGCCAAACCTTATCTCCGATCTTCCATGGAATGTACTTATCTCCTCGGGAATCGTTCAGCCATTGTTTGCATTGCAATGTTATGGCAGGCAATTGCTTCTTCTCTTATCTTCTGCAGAGATCGTACTCGATCTTCTGCTGTGGGGACGGATGAGTCAAGGATAAGGTGAGGGATAGCACGTGGTTCATATCCCATCATCAAATAGAAGGGTGATGCATTCCTTGCATCGTGTTTTCGGTGGTTATGGACAAATTCGGCAATTGGTAAATGTTCCACCCAATCTTCGGGTTGTTGCGGCAATAGATGCGTAAGTATGTTTCAAGTTCTTGGTTTAGCCTTTCAGTTTGTCCATCGGTCTGTGGGTGATAAGCCATAGATGGAGCGATGACATAGTCGAGAAGTCGGGCAAGCTCCTTAGAGAAGCGAGATAGGAATTGCGGACCTCGATCCGAGATGACTTTGTCATGGAGTCCAAATCGTCGGTAGATGTGTTTCGAGAATAGTTTAGCAACACCTTCTGAAGTGATGGTTTTCAAACAAGGGATAATAATTACCCCTTCATAAGGCCATGGTCTACCACGACCATAATACTGTCAAAGCCTCCAGAGATGGGGAGGTCAGTGATAAGATCGACAGAGACTTGGGAGAAAGGTCGGGTCGCAGAGGAAGGGATTGGGGCAAGTGGGGGTCAAACAGGGTGTGTATCAGCTTTCATTGCTGACAAAGGGCGCAAACTTCAACGTATTTCCGAATATAAGAGCCCATAGCAGGCCACCACGCTTCTCATTTGACAAGTTCTTCAGTCTTGAACCGACCGGGATGTCCCGCGTAGGATGATCATGATATCGTTTTAGGATATCGGAACAATGTGCCGGGGGAATATAGGCGCGATTTTTAAAGTAGAGGACGTTCTCCTCAATCTTCCAGTCGGAGAGTGCCGATTTCATAGGAGGAAGGCACACGCCATCAAGGGCGTCAGATGCTGTTTTAAAGACAGGGTCGTCGAGGGGGTCAGAGGATGACAATACATCCTTCAGGTCGGTATCAATAAGACGAACGAATAGAGTGTCAGGGAGGAGAGTCTGGTCCTCGTTATCATCTTTGCCAGAGTCATAGTCGGGTCGGCTGTCATATACCATACTTCTAATCTCAGATCCGATCATATCCGTCCAGATCCGATCGTTTCCATATCCGTCCGGTCCACAGATCCTGTCCGGACCACCCATCCGAATGTACTCACTTCTCGCACCTTAACTCCCTGGTGAACATCTGCGTCTATCTCCTTTCGTCATTTCTCCTACTACCGGTACTCCGGCTGTTTATATTTCCGTCCTGTGTTACTGATCCATTTCCTGTGTTCATTTCCGATTCATGCTTACTGATCCGCTGTGCAATAACTAATAGACTTCCGTTACACTTCGTACATAGCCCTCGGTCCCGGACTTGCTAATTATCCGTCTTAGATACTTACTGTATATAAACCACTTGTAGATCTCCATAGAACCTTAGTTCGAATATCATCTTAGATCTACTCATTCTGCCTCCTCCGGACTTAAGCCACTCTCCGCTTTAAGTCACCCTCCGAGACTTAGGATTGACTCCTATAGTCTATACCTCCGACTCTATCTTCGGATAGTCCATCTCCGTTAGTTTCTAGTTAGGAACTCATTCCGAAACTAGCCTTAATCTCTGTCCCCTCCTTACGTTCCGAATTACCTTTGGACGTATTATATCCGACACCTTCGGACACCCCGGATCCGTCACGCAACCCCTTCCGGGTCTTCGGACGCTTAACTCCTCCTGAAATAAGGGGCATTACTCGAGAAAGGGGCACAGTGTACGAACTGAGGCCAAAGCCCTTCGGATCTCTCTACCCTTGAGTACAGTCTTAGCATCGGCGAGATAGTGCATCAGGTACTGCCAACTTAGTACCTGCAACGTGATGCAATTCAATGTCATAGATAGACAAAATCAATTGCCAATGTGCTTGGCGGCGTGTGAGCTTCTGTGCACTTCTAAAGTACAGAAGATTCTTGTGGTCGGTGAATACCAGGACAGGGTGTGAGTTTCCTTCGAGATAATGACGCCATTCATTCAATGCCTGGATTACGGCAAGGAGTTCCCGATCGAAGATCTGGTAGTTGCGTTCCACGGGGTTCAAAGACTGTGAGAGATATGCACACGGGTGATAAACGCCATTTTCATCAGTCTGCAAGAGAACTCCTCCGGTTGCTACGAGCGAAGCATCGGTAGCAATAGCAAATTGTCGGGAAGGATCAGGGTTACGGAGTACCGGTTGGGATGTAAAGTGTCGTTTCTGTTCTTCGAAGGTGTCCATACATTTGGTTGACCAATCAAAGGCTTTATCCTTCTTTGTTAAATCGATAAGAGGTCGGGCGATGTCAGAATAGTGGGAAATGAATGTGCGGTAGAAGTTGCAAAAACCGAGGAATGACCGAACATCCTTTACAGATTTCAGGATTGGCCATTCGGAGATTCCCTTAGTCTTGGCGGTATCCATAGCAACTTGTCCGGGGCGAATTGTCATTCCGAGGTATTCCACTTCTTCTGCATCGAAGGTGCATTTCTCCAGTTTTAAGAACAGATGTTCTTTTCGTATCTTCATCAAAACCCGTCTGGTTCATTCACGATGTTCTGCCATAGTTGTAGAGAAGATCAGAATATTGTCCATGTATGTAGATAACCATCCATCCTTCGTTAATTTCCTGCTGGAAAGTACGATTCATGTATGCTTGGAAAGTTGCCAGGGAATTACAAAGGCCAAAGAACATGATGTTCGGTTCAAAGAGGCCGAATTTCGTTGTAAAAGCAGCTTTCCAGCAATCATCGGGATGAATGCGAATATTATTGTAGCCGGACCGGATATCCATTTTCATAAAGAACTGTGCATTGTGAAGTCGTGCGACAAGGGAGATAGGGAGTGGGAGCGGATAGGCGTTCTTGATTGTCCAATCATTGATGTAGCGATAATCTTGACAGGGACGCAATTCTCCACTCTTCTTTCCCACAAAGAAGAAACCACTGGCTTGGGGTGACTTCGATTCCGAAATGAAACCTTGCACAACATTTTCATCAATAAACGTTTTGACGGCAGCGCATTCTTTTTCCGACAGCGGGTAAACCTTAGATGTTCGAGGGATAAAACTGGGTTTAGTATCGATCCGATGATCTATACCAGGGCGTTCGGGGGTAGTTTATTTAGTCCATCTTTAGCAAAGACGTCTGCAAAGTCGTGCAAATAGTCCGGGACCAATTCTTCGAAGGATTTCTTTTTCTTTTCCTTCTCATCCGTGGCGAATTCCTGAGCTTTGTTACTGTATTTCGGAGGGGGAAGGGGAATTGCAGAATAGTTGGAGAGTTGTTCGAGTCGAGAAGTTCCATCATGTGTGAGGGGTGTGTCCATAGAAACTTCTTCTATGATTCTCATGCTAACTCCATCAGTATCGTATTCCACAAGAAATTCTCCATCTCCTAGTTCATAAGAGGAAACTTCACGTACTTCTGGCGCGTGCCAGACATCTTGCATTGTGTTGAATTGGTCATCATCCTCTGTTGGGATCAACGAGGGCACGGGTTCTTCTTCATCGGGGATTTCCTCAATTGAAGCCAAGGGAAGAGTTTTGGGGGAACATAGAATTGGATAGTTTCGGTACATTTGTATCCCGTCCAGGTATCTCTTCTTCCGCTTTTCTTTTTCCATACTTTGTTCTTCTATTGGCCATTGCTCAATAGGTTCTTGTCCGACTCGATGCTCGGGTTCGGATTCATTCTTGTGCTTTTCTGCGCAGGGAATAGGTGATACTGCTCGCGGTAATTGTACACGGGGAGCAGGGTCTGTAGTACATGGCATTTGTACTTCTGGTTCTGGATCTCGAAGGATAAGAGGGGTGACAAGGGATCTCGGAAGTTGGGAATGTTGCCATTTCTTAGGATGGCGGTGGAAGGTTGGAGGTAGTCCATTCTTCTTTCGATCGCTATCCATATCAATTTCAATTTCGTCCGATTTCGTTGTTCGAGGGAGGACTAGTGTTTCAGCAGCCCAATCTATACTAGGGTTCATTGCACGTAGCCATGGAATTCCCAGAAGGATTTGATCTCTTCTTCCTAGTTTGGTGATATTGAATTTTCCATACATGGTTCGTTCATCAATTTTGACCACTAGGAGACAGTAGTGTGTGATTGGTCCTCCTTGATAAGGGTTCATCTGCCGTAGTAACTCGAAACGGTGTTTTGAGTTTTCGTCGTGTGATTTGATGGAGTTTCACAAACTCTTCGGAGATGAACGTTCCGGCTGCGCCCGAATTGATAACAGCGGTGGTGTGACAGATTTCAAGCGAGTACGCGAATGGAGGGTGATAGGGACACAAAGTTCTTTTCTTTCACCTACAGCGCGTACAAGTCTTAGTAATACATTAGGAGAAACATACGTCGAGTCTTTGTTTCTCCAAGTCAAAAATCCGCAATAACCGCCTTACAGTTTCCTCGTCTTCTTCTTCTTCTTAACTTCGGTTTGTCGGAGCGGGGTCTTCTTCTTTCTGTCAGGACAATTATGAATGCGATGTCCTGTCTTCTTGGCATCCGAAGCATTGTCCTTTCTTCATGCATTCGGATCTCTCCGGTATCGGAGATTCAATCTACAACCATTGTGTTGGAGTCACGATTGGGGATGTAACGTGCGTTTCCATAGTTTTTCTTCTTTTGTTGTGGAGATGACGTGTCCTCATGGCTTGAAGATGATGATGGGAATTATCAATGGACACGCATGCAGAACAACGTCTCGGAATACTTCTGAAACATCCCCTAGTGCGAAAAGCTTCGTAAGGATACCCCAATTCAGGCCATCTTGGAAGAATTGGATCTTGTTGCGTTATCAGTGATATGAGCCTTGGCTGCAAGTGCCTCGAAATCAGCGATATAGGTGTGGAGATCTCCACTTCCTTGTTTAAGGTCCCTGAGTTTCGTGAGTGCGGTTCCTTGGTATCCACCGGGTCGAAGGCTTCTTTGAAACTTTTCATAAAATCTACCATTGTCCCATAACAACTTTTTGTCCAGAGGTGTCGGTTGATTGAGCATGGTCAAGGAATTGCTCTTTCAGGATTTGGCATTCTTTTCAGTCATAAAGGATGTTATGAAAATAATCTTCTGCTGTCGGTAGTGTGAAGCTTTTCGTTGATATCGAAGTGAAGGTTACATGACTGGATAAATTCGCGAGAATTGTCGCGATCTCCATCAAAGGCTTTTGGTTGGCCGATCTTGTATTCGAATTCTTGGTCGCCATCTCTGGTGATTCGTCTGGTGAGTTATACTTTCTCGGTGCCTACACGCGCGGTCTTGCTGTCCGTTAGGGCTTGTCTTCTGTCAGAGGCTTCTCTTGACAATCGGTTTAACGTACGTGTATGCTAATCTGCTTATCTAAGCAATCAGGGTTCGGGGTCGAAGACTGGATAGTCGACGATCAAATAGACTTTAATCTTTTGTTATGAACTGGGGTGGCGTCACCAGCGACAGTGAAAAGACACAGCCAGTCTGCTGGGAGTTCTTACAATGTCCAGAAGAGGACAAGGTGAAAGTATAAGGACACGTTCCGAGTACGATCAAGGGTTCGGCTCAATGACAAGTCAAAGAGGTTCTGCGAGAATAGAGACTAAGGCTAAGGAGTGCTTAGACTTAGAGATGATTCAAGACAACTTAGGTTGGAGACCTAAGCGAAGGAGATTCCAGGTAAAACCCAGTAAGATTAAAGTAGGGAATCTACTACAAGTACACTGTGCTTAAATAGGCCAATATGTGCGCACAGACCAAATAACCGTGAGAACATAACTGCGTATCCTAATAAGGAAGGCATATGTTGTACAGATGCGTTGAGCATATGAGTCAGAGTCATGTGATGTGATATACAAGTAAGGAAACAAAGGGAAAATGAATAGGGGCACGTACGATTGTAACACCGCCCTTCTATGTGAAGGACACGCTCTCGAAATCGAAAGAATCCTCACTGAAAGAGGTGCCTTCCCCGCTTTACTCCTCGTTAACATCATTCGCACCGCAGCCCTCATTGAAGCCACTGCCAATGAAACCACAGAAATCACGTACCGCCATCGTATCCTTCATCTTCAAAAACGCATTCATTCTTATGCTATGCTGTTGCTTCCCAATTCTTCCAAAAGGAGCAGGTGTTGCTTGACCTCCCTCTCCGCAAGAAGATACGCCCCTTCCTATCCCACCACCCTCTTCTTCACGCATGTATTCTAGTCTTGATGCCCTTGCTGGCTTATGTACTGCTGTCCAAGAGATTGGACAGCTCACCAATGCGGTTGTTGAAACCATCCAGCAATCAGTCACTGGAAACCAGAGCAGCCACAAACCTAGTCGAGGAAGCTATCACTGATCTGCAACAAACGCAAGCCGACCTCGCCTCTCCACGAACCCCATCCCTATCGAACAACCAACCTCACCGCCCCTCGATATAATATCCCATGATCACCCCGCATGGTTGTATGAGCCCTGCACAGAAGAGCAATGTGAAGCGGCAAGAATACTAGGAGTTCCTACCGCTGAATTAGTAGCACTCGGTCCTCAACTTCGCGACCTTCATATTCACCCTCCCATGTCCATTCCGTCATCATTTGGTCCAATGGATCCTGTCTCGCCAGTCTTAGTAAAAGACTTTGGCATAACCTCTCCCTCTTCTTCTGACGAACTTCTTGCGGTTGCTGAACGAGGAACCACCCCCGATCTCCCAATGTCAATACACTCTCACCTCTGCCCAGCAGGCACAGCTCAGGCGCAACAACACCCTTGCCTTAAAACGCATGAAACGCAATAAGGGGAAGAAGCGCGCCAGATCCACTAGCCCCAAGCCCATCATTTCACCATCGCCATTACGTATGTCAGTCTCAAATCCTGATGAAGACATGAAATGCCGCATTTGTGGACTACTTGGGCATCGCCAGAAGAACTGTGTGGAATACCAGTGCAGGATTTGCAGATACTGGTCGCCTACCCATCTATCCATTTATTGTCCTCGGCGAGTCGGGACTCCTCCCTTTACATTAACTTGGAAAGATGACGGATTCTACGACGCACTTTGTTCTTGGGAACGAAAGCTTGACGATGAACAAAGTCAAGCAAAGAAAAGAAGGGACTCTAAAACGACGCGCCGGTGCTGAAGAAGCTGCGTATATGAGAAGTGGGTCCTTCGCTGATGAGGACTACGAGTATAGTGACGATCCTGTTTACTATGCTAACCAGAGCGAGTTAAAGTCGGTGACTTTACCTGTAAAAGGGGGTAATGTTACAATCGTACGTGCCCCGGTTCATTTTCTCTTTGTTTCCTTTACTTGTATATTACATAACGAACTCTGACTCATATGCTCAATGCATCTGTACTATAGTCACCTTCCCTCTTTGGATACGCACTTACATTCTCACAACTCTCTTGGTCCGTGCGCACATATTGACCTATTTAAGCATGTTGTATTACGCTTGTATACTTTACTTTAATCTTACTGGGTTTTACCTGGAATATCCTTCACTTAGGTCTCCAACCTAAGTCGTCTTGAATCGTCTCTAAGTCTAAGCACTCCTTAGTCTTAGTCTCTATTCTCGTAGAACCTCTTAGACTTGTCTTTGAGGCCGAACCCTTGATTGTACTTGGAACACGTTCCTTGTACTTTTCACCTTGTCCTCTTCTGGACATTGTAGAACTTCCCAGCAGACCGGCTGTGTCTTTTCACTGTCGCTGGTGACGCCACCCCAGTTCGTAACACCGCTACTGTACCAAGTTCCACTGACCGCATACCGGTGCCCACTGCGCATTAACCGCTCTTACGGAGCACTACCGCTGATGCATTGTCGTCTCCCTTTAACTGCCCTCAGTTATCTGCTCATTATCATTACCTAAGCTCTATGCATTCCTCCATTAACGCCGAGTCTACTGAAGCCTTCCACAGCGTTTATACCTATGACGAGACCACGCATTCTATGTCTACAAACCTGTAGGCAAGAAAGTTAATACCATCCCAACTACCATGCCGCCAGAGTACCGTGTGCAATGGGAATTACTGCCAGACCCTTTGGCCGGTTTACCTGAGTTACCGCCATGCCCGCCAGACTTTGTACCTGGCAAGCGGTTTACCCAAGAGAGAGCTGACGTGCTCGATCTGCACATATTACAGTGAACTA